>BMAO01012891.1:0-14707 GCA_019973975.1 Trichonephila clavata
CGAATAGAATCCGTTACAATTCTAAAAGTGTATACTTGGATGTAACGTAGATTTTACAGAAGCAGAATGGATTCTAGATTCTAGGTAAATACAAGCAACCAAAGTAAACCTTAAATTAGGTTTTTATTGAATTTTTTATCACAATATTCAAAAACTATACAAGGAATGTTTCTATACTTGTTGGAATTCTTTTATGTATGCAAAAAGGAAATAAAATTTAATAAGCTAATGCCTATTTTTTTTGTATAAAATGGAATGAAGAGTAAAATAAACAAAGAGCACACGAACGTTCAATGCTTAGGTCGAGTTTTTAAAAGGGATGCAAAAAGTAATTTTTAAAAAAATTAATCTATGCTTCTTATGAATTTCAGTATTTTTCTTAATCAGCCATTATTATCATTTCATATTTGAAAGCCCTTTATGAGAGAGATTTTCTTAATATTTATATATTACGATCGCAAAATATTCTAATCTGAAGTTAAATATTATGGCTCCTCATTTATATAGTCTTTATTCTTTTACTAATTTCTCTTAGTGAAGATAAAAATAAACTTAAAAATTCATCATCAAAATTTGGCAATTCATGATCACAAGTTGTATATGAAAATCAATCAAATTAAATCAAATTTAAAATTTATAAAAATCAAATCAAATGAAAATAGAACAGTTGTAATAAATAGCGATTCCTTCTAAAATATACACAAAAAATTTGATCTTGAAGAATAAATTCGAAAATATCCTGTTTTTTTTTGGAGTAAAAACATATAAAAATGAAATTCAAAAATTTAAATAAGAATTGTCTTTTTCCGTATCTCAACAAGCAATATAGGCTTATCTTTTAGAAAGAATTTGATGTGAGCAAAAAGAAACAAAAAAATAATAAATAAACATTCAAATTCATTCAGACTCATTAAGTTACTTTTAGAAAAAAAATAACCTGTCCAGAGTTTTCAAAATACATTTTTCTACGCAGAACTAAATAAGGGAAATATAGAATAGAATATATTTAATTCTTTGTTTGGAACTTCATTACGCGCGGGAAATCTTTCGCAGACGATTTTTTCCCGAACAAATTGTTTTATCGATGGAAGAGAGTTTGAAATGGAGAAGAGGAAATTCTTTTAAAAATAAATTGAAAAGTTCACAAATATTCCTCTTTTGGGTAAACATTAAATTTATTCAAAACTTCTAAATTCGTGCTAGCTCTGAGGTTAAAACTTCTTGGCGTTCTAAGGCCTTATCATTTCCCCCCCGTTTTCTGACAAACAAAGGGCCAGATGGAAATTTTCTTTCTTTGTGCTTTTCTAAGCAAATGGAAATGAGTTAAAGCTTTTTCAGATGGAGACTTACTTAAAAATTATTGAAGGGAAGAAAAAGAAATACAATAGACGTTTCTTTGGGCAAACTTAATTAAGTCTGTAGAAATTGAAAGAAAAAAAAAGTGACGAAAAAGCTTTTTATTTCGAGAAGAACATTGCTTCTTTAGCTTTATGTTCAAATATTTTTAAGCATTAAGAAGCTGAACTGGGTAAATACGTTCATTTCTATTCTTTAACACAAAATTTCGTTTACAACAATCGCATATGAGATTTGTTTATTATGCTTCTTTTGTGAAGAATGTTTTTTTCAGAATCCAATGAGAGAGTATGTTCCATCTCTTGAAAATGAAAATCCCTGCATTGTTCAAAATTAAAACTCAACTTTTAAGTACGTTACCATCTCCAGTGGTATAAAAATGTATTAGGATTAGAAAAAAAAGAATAAACTTACATTTTTTATTTTAATATTTTTTAAATATTTTTTTATGCATTTATACCATTAAGATAAATAAAATAAACCTATTAAGATTAATAAGTTAAAATAAACTTTAAAGTGAATTAATACAAAGTTACCAAAAATATTTACGGTAATTTATTTGTTACAAACTTTCATTCAAGTTTAATAAAAATGGAAAGAATCTTATTCTTCTAATTATATTTGAGTAAAAATTAATCTTATTGGTTTATTTTTGTTATTTTTCATATTATTATCTTGAAAAGAAGTAAATTTCTTTATATTTATATAGTATCACGTCCATTATATAATTGATATAAATATCAAGTTATAGTAAGGGAGGGTGGTCTCCAAATTCTTTTGGGATGTGAGAGGGGCTTACGATGTCCGGCTGATACTTAAAGGGCAGCCGTGGTGATCAAAAGTTTAAAAAACACTGATCTATATCTGATAACGTAAAAAATTATTTCATTTTATCAGGAAAGAAAAAAAATAATCCATTCTATAGTGCTATTGACTACTTTTAGTATAAGAGATATTTTGTCTAATGGTAATAATAATCCATCTTGATTACGGTGAATCGAACTGCCTGACACTAACGAGTACAAATGAATGGGATGGCATGTGAAGAATTATGCAATTGTCACAAGAGACAATCTATATTATATACATAAACATACAGATATAGATATATAAAATATTATTTCTTAGACATGGTATTCGAATACACAGCAATCTATGTGATTTATAGGTATAAGTATACATAATAATATATATCTGCCAAATATTATTTCATACTTAAGAATAACCCAAAATGCCAAAATGAAATAAGATTAGTTTAATCAGACTACTTTAATTCACTAGAACTGGATTATATTGTCAAGATATCTGAGCTTAAAACACAATCTAAATAAAGCTAAATATATATATATATATATATATATATTTAGATATATGTTTTATTTAGATAGTGTTATATATATTATATATTATATTATATATACACACACACACAATCGGACCTCTATTTAATGAAGTCGCTAAATGCCATAAATAAGTTTGTAATGGGGAAAATTGGCTACATAGAGATTTGTACTTAATGTACTTTATAAAACATTTTTTAATTTATTAACACTGTATATTATTAAAAAATATACAGTGTTTTAATAAACTAATATCTATTTTTACACTTTTTAATAAACTTTTTACTTTCAATAAACATTTTTAATAAACTAATATCTATTTATTGTATATATCTTATACACCAAAAAGAAATCTGCGAGAAAAAGAGGGGAAAAAAAAGAAACTATTGCCCACAAATACACCGTATTTTCAACTGTAAAAAATAACTTTATATTAAAATAAATAAATTTTAAGGATATTTTCTACTTTTAAGCCTGCAAGTAAGTTTAAACATAAATTATTTCACAACCAGTAATTTTAAGTAAATGGTTACTACTTTTGACTACTTACTTTGAGCGTGACAGGGCAGCGTTAATGGTCACACAGCTAATTTCCAAAAGACATTTCATTTCTAGATTAGGTAAATAATAAATAACGACAAATTCAATATTAAAATATCAATGAATACAGCCTTTCACTTTGAAAAAGATCATTTCAAGTTTGCCGAGTCGTAGCGCCGCTGACTCCGGAAATCCATAGCACAACCATTCGCCTAATTTTCTCAGTAAATAAGGTTCATCGGTAAGTCCTTGAGCGCGGCTGCGTCCGCAACCCCCAAATTTGAAGAGTGAAAAACAGTTATTCATGGAGATCAAATAGTCCCTCTCCACTTCCGAGCCTACCCCTTTAAACTCCATGTGTGGGTCACTTTCACGCCCTCGTCACCTCTCATTAGCGACATTTGCACCCAGCTCTCACGACCGTACTTCCACTCCATTGGTGCGTGTGAACAATAGTCTGGCACGTTTTATCTCTACTACGAAACGTCTGAAGGCTATAATTTGTCTTGTCAAGTTTTCACTAAGGGTGTGTCCTTATCTCCCCTTGCCAACAGTACTCTATTCAGTTGTCTGTGACTCATATGTGCAAGGAAGACCCAACACAAAAGGGCTTCACTCGCAGCTACATTCCTATTGAGCGTTTTGACTTTCCATCATCTTTAGGTGACAGATATCGTTAATTCCGACGGCATCATTGTTCTCTCCGATTGTAGATCCGCTCTTGAGGCCATCATGAAAGGAAAAATGGGACTCACCCAAGAAATCAACTCTCTTTTACTTTCCATTGGTGCATTGGGCAAATCATGCACCCTCCAGTGGATCCCGGCCCATGTTGACATCGAGGGGAACGAGATGGCCGATTTCCTTGCCAATGAAGCCAGAACCCTTGAACGTGTAACTTCTTCGACTACGGTCTTTGATGCCAACGCAGTCGCAAAACAAAAGCTCTGCTCAAACCCACGAAAAAAATTCTCGCTGCCAGAATTAAATTATAGCCGAGAAATTTCAACAACAATAACCAAATTAAGGACAAAACATTTTAAGGGCATGAAGATTCTGCCTGATGGATCCAGATCATATGTGGAATGCAGGCACTGCCCAGGCAAGCAACTGGATCCCAAACATCTTTTTAACTGTCCTTCCATTGTTGGTGCCCTTTTTAAAATAGACAATGACTACAGCATGGACATCCTATACTCGGATCGTGCCATGGATGTTGCCACGGCAGTGATTCACGCCTTTGGCAATATTTGACTCATTTCTTTATCTTTATTTTGTTATATACAATACCTTTGCACTTTGTCATACACGACAACAACAACATCATCTTTAGGTCTAGAAAAGAAAAAAGGGCGTGGCGACATCAAAATATTCTCCGAGACAGTTCACCCCAATCATTTTATGCTAATTAAGCAAATACAAATATTTATCCAACTGTGATATTCCATTATGCATTTTTTATTTACCAACTGAGTTATGCGAATACATATGCAAATTTAATTCGATAGTAATTATTATTTTTTTGAAACCGATGTATCACAAAATAAATTCATGTTAAAATTGATTCATTTTCTACAATTTCTTAAGATTGAAAAACAGTGGGTCAAATATTAAGCAAGATGATAATGTTTTTTTTTATCGATAAAAATATTAAACTGATTTTTGTTTCAATGCTGTTTTTATTAATAAAAGTATTAGTAAGCTTAATACAGTTTTATAATGCAGATGTATTTTTTCAGCACACGAAGATTTTCAGGCTTTTTAAGTTTAATATATATCAGCCACTATATATATATTATTCAGTATCTGAGTAACTGAAATAATAAACCACTGATAATAAAACTCGATATCTTAACATTCGGGCTGCAGTGCTTCCTTATTCAATTGTCAAGTGTTTAGAATAAATATTTAGAATTCCTTAGGTGGCAACGGTTATAAAATTCATAAATAATCGTGTAAGTATTTTTGTTGCTTACAAACGCTCAAATTCAATTCTTTGAAAGAGTGGTGTTTCAGAATGGCGCCAGACTTGAAGTTTGAACTTTTTGCTTCTCAGTTATTTGCAACGTATTGGTATCAAGTAGGTTTTCTACCCCAGAAACATACAGTTTCATCTTTGTATCCAGAACACCAATTGGGTCTTGAAAATACAGATACCTATGAAGTATCCCTTTTCAAAAAGCAGTATTTTTAGAACAATTTTTCTACCACTCTTTATTTTGGATGAGCTAAGCAAACTCTTGGGTCAAATCGAGCCTTCACCCTCATGTATTTTGGACTACATTTCCCGTACATGCGAATCTTATGGCTTTTATGATGGTTTAACTATTTTTGAGCTCTTATTTACTTCATGTGCTTTTGTGGCAGACGTGTATTTTCTTCATTTACGCTTTTGGCTATAAAGGATAAACTTTTTTATGCTCATTTATCGAGGAATGTATTTCGAGAGTATAAAGAAGAGTTTTATAGACAAGGAGGGTGGAGCCAGCTTCAGATTTTATCTGTTTCTTACGTTCTGCCAGATGAGTTCTTGTCTACTTACCCTAATTTGTATCTTACTCGCTTGAAAAATGAGAAGTTCTTATACTCGATGCTATGAAAGCTATAAATAATTATAAAATTTTCACAAGTCGCATTCATATAATTGTAAAACAGCATCTAAGCCATATAGGACAAATATCATTTTCATAATTTCAACAAATCCAACGCCTCCAATGTATCAAAAGATGTAACTAAAGCGCCCGATCTGAAGGATCCCAAATTAATAGAGAAGTTTTTATTACAGTTTAGACGTCTTTGTGAAGACAAAACTCAATCTAAGTTTATCGACTCTTGCAAACAGTCTACCGAAAAAAAATTCTCTAAACTTATTAAACAGCTTGACCTTGAATAATATGACAGCAAGCACATATGACGTTATCAAACAAAGAGAAATTAAGCTTCTTGATCATGAAAGTGACGATCAAATCGATAAACATACGGCAATAAGCTTATCTCAAGATAAAAGGAATGATCAAATCGATGAAACTAATTGGAATAGATTTATCTTTAAATAAACAAATTCATCAAATGCCCGTGAAAATGACGCATATCAGAACACTTCTTTTCTGAAAATGGAAATGCATTCGAGTGATAAAACAGGCACAAGCAAATAGAAGCTAAATAAAGAAACTAAAAAAGAAATTGACCTGGAACGAGATAGTCATGAAGTGCAGTATTTGTAAGAAAAATTACAATTTTGGGAAACCCAGAAGAAATTATTAGTGTGCAAGCTACTACCCGTTCAGATACAAATAAACAAAGAAGAAATCTAAAAAAATATCTATCTTGTTCAATTTTTCTTCCTGCTCAAACAAAAGCTTTATCATGCTAAGTATTGTTTTTAATTTTGTGTTATAAGTTGATATTAAAATAAATGAGGTTTTATATCTCTTAATAATGATTGAAGTATCTTAACTTTTAAGGAAAATTCTTATTCGATATAGATTATTTTTATGTAAAAAGGATATTTACAAATCTAAAAGTCTTAAATGTTTTGTATTCAAACTTTTTACGAACCCTGAATTTAACTTAGTATTCAAAGATTTAGAAATTAGGTCTTATTCTTGTGTCAATGAAAGTAAAGCTTTGATGATGTCTAATGTTAAACATTTCTGGATACGAGAAATGTTTTTAAAGAAATACTGTCTCGAATCCATACTTGTGCTAAAAGCTGTATTCTCGCTTTTAAAATCCAATATAATTATGATTCTACTCCAAGTCATTTCCTTTAACACTGGGTATTCAAGATGCTTTGATATCCCTCTGTTATTTGAGTCTCAGTCCCTATGTTTCAAGATAACTTTTAATGGAATACAAGCTTCAATTCCATAATTCTGCAACACTTTAGGAATAGGATCATTTTTCTTTTCAATTGTTTCTTCTTCCTAGCTTGTAAGCAATTCTAACTGCGTCGGAATGATAAATATACTGCAATATACTGATATTATACTACGTCTGACTGCAAATAAGTCTGTAGGTCCAAGCCCTAACTTAAACACCGTCTTGTGAATTTTTTTCACGGGGGCTAATTTATTCTGTTAAGTACGAGATATACACCCTATATAATGTCTTAGTTATGTGCTTACTTTCTTTGATTAGAGTTTTTGGAATGCCTTATTGCCTGCAACAGGCGAGCTGCACAGCGGTTGTACGTCCAACTTTACCCCAGAATGCAAACTCCCAGACTTGGTCGGGGTAGCCTAGTGGTTAAGGATACGGACTCGTGGCCAGGGTGTCATGAGTTCGAGTCTAGTACCGTTGAAGACCCACCATGCAGAGGAAGCCGATGCACGCTAAACATGTCGAAGCTCAAACGTCCTAGTTGCTATTTTACAAACAAATTGGCTTTTAAAATATCAGATTCATCACTCCCATCAAAAGCATTTGTTTGTTGCTCTGTTATTGAATGAAATAGGTGCTAGATTTTAATTTGAATTTATCAAATAAATGTTTAAATTTGCCCTCTTCACTTCCCCAGTCAGAGGTTTAAATCTTTTAAATTAGTAATGTACCAGCTGTCAAAAAAGCATTTAAGTTCATGATTTTGCAAAAATTCAATATTGGGTAAGCAGGGTCTACCCCCCCCCCCAAACCATATTAAGTAGCCTGTTTGTGTGACAGTACTCTTTTTTATCTCCGCGGCCCGGTCAACACTTGATGATTTTTCCACGGCCAGCCCAATGAGGGTGAGATTGTTTATATTTCAGATATTGTTTGTATTTGTTGATTGTTTATATTTTAGATTGTTTTGATTTTATAATTTCAGTTGAATTGCATTTAAATATGCCTTCAGAATAAAATACAGCTGCACCAAAAAATGGATATAAGGAGATTTTCATGAAAAGTCGCACAAACCGGAAATAAATACACCACAGTAAATAAATTAGAAATTATTTAATATTCCTTGGGTGGCACAGCACCATTTAATTCACGAATCAGTACTGGTCCGCAATTAAAGGATTGGAGACCATTGGTCTATGAGACAAAAATAGTTTGTATATCTCTGAACTAAATGCATGTTTCGTAACTTCTTGCTAAATATATATATATATATAAATAATCAAGGACATAATTTTAAAAGATATCATGAGTACAGGCACTAGTTTTAAATTAACAATTTCTAACAATAATAATACCGTTAAAAAACAAATTAATAATGATATATAAATAATTTTATTACTAAATCTGCAGTTAAATATGGTTTGCCTTTAGAGGCATTTGATGAATTTAAGTACAATATTTTAAAAGACCTGTTGAAATTTAACTATTGTTCTAAATCAGTACTTACTTATAAAGATGTAAAACAGAAAATTTATGATTTACAAAAGAATTGTATCATTGTTTACATAGATAAAGTGCCTGGTAATTATGCTATAAATTGTAAATATTTTTATAATACTATGATTAATGAACACTTTTTAAACAATGAATCTTTTAATAGATTGGACTTGTCAGATAAAGAAATTACTAATCGAATTACTGCTATATATAGAAAATTGGGTGTTTCCATTCATAAGATTAAGTTTCCATTTATATTTTTAACACCTAAATTTCATAAAAATCCTGTTAAATTTAGAACAGTAACAAATGGTTTTAAAACTTATATCACTGCTGCAGGTAAAATGCTGCATAATATTATACAAGAATTCATCAATAAGCAATGTAATAAGGCTATAATTAAAAATAATAAAGAAATTATAGATTTTTTTTAAAAATAAAAATATTTATTCAGTTTATAGTTATGACTTCGAAGATCTTTTTAATTCCATTAATATCTATGATATAATTAGGGTAATTTTAGATAATCATAGAAATTATAACCTTAATATTTACAAAAATTTAGAACTCTAATAAATTTAGTCTTAAAAGAAAACTACATTAATTTTAATGGTTCTCTGTACGAACAAACCAAAGGTTTGCCTCAAAGTGGCCCTGCTAGTAATAGTTTGGCTAATTTATATTTACACGTTTACGAAAATAATTATATTATTAATAATGATTATTACATATTTTTAGATACATAGATGACCTAATTATTTTTGGTAAAAATAATAATTTTAACCCTAATATTAATTTTTATCCGGAATATTTAAAGCTAATTAAAATTAATAGTAATCCAGTTATAACTAATTACTTGGATGTATCATTGTGTATTAAGGACTATAAATTACATAGCAGTATTTATGATAAAAGAAATGATTTTAATTTTAACATTCTTAAAGTGCCTTACTGGAATTCCAACATTTCTATATCAATTTATAGAAATTGATTATATTTATTTTATTGATTAAATTATTTTCAATTATATTTATCGTAACAACGTATTAGTTAGTGATAAATTTAATATATATTTAAATCTTAATAACTTTTTAAAACATTGTATGGAACACAGTAACCCTCCTAAATTTATAAAAAGTTACCTAGCAGTTAAATATAAAAAGTTATTAGTTGTACAGTTTATAGATAGATGGAGCCTCTAGCTAAGTAAATTAACAATCTTATATTTTCTTAAAAATTAATTGTATATGTCTGGGTGGTACTTTTATTTTCTATAAATTTTAAAATAAAAAATAGAGTTTTTAAATGTGTATATATAGTATTAATGCTACTTTATCAAAACTTAATAATTTTATGCGATACTGTTATTCTCCACAGCCGGGGAATATGATTCACGTGGTAAGTCTTTATCTAATAGTTTAACTTTGATTTTAAATATTTTAGTAATTATTACAGGCTATAATATTATCATTTTACATTAATAGATTATGGTTTTATCTATAATGATAGTTAAACTTCTCTAGAAATTTATTGCTTTCTGTATGGCCCAGAGTATTGGCAAATTCAGGTGAAGGTTGGCTGGCCGAAAAACATTGTTTAAACCTGCATTCCTGGTTCCTAAGGCTAGGAGTTTGCTCTAGTATTTCTGTGGCTAAATCTACTCTATCATGACTATAGTTATCTTAGGTATATAACTATTTTTGTCATATATATATATGTATATATATATATATATATATATATGAATTTATGATTCTTTCAAAATTAGAGGAAAATTATATAAAAATGTATACAAAACTACTTGAAAAATCAATTAATTAATTAATCTAGTTAACTAAAATTTATTCAGAGAACATAAACTTTTAAAATGTGCGAGGTAAACAATCTCAAAATAAATATGCTTTTGTACAAAATAATGAATTTTCAATAGATTTAATTTTTTTCGTGCAAGCTTTATTTTACTAATTTAAGATAGAGATGACAATAGAGAATAAAATACTTAAATATAATTATCTAATTTATAGATTTAAAATATTCATTTTTATAAAACAACAAAAATCTCAACTTCAAGTCAAAAGCATCTAATCAATATTCAGAGCAAAATTAGCCTTTAACTAAATTAACAAAGTTTCATTTCCTGTTGTATCAATAATCTTAGAATACATCAAACGTAACTCGGTATTTGACAAAGATACACGCAAAAATCGATAAAACCATTTGAACTTGGATTCTTTTTTTAAAAACAAATCCTTTTCCAAACCAATATTCTAACAAGATTTCGTAATTTCCTTCGACGAATGACCTGAAATGAAATTCTCCTACTAATGAGTATTTATAAATTGATTTCCGATTCTTTCGGAAGTCAAAGAGTTTCTTGAAATTTCGTTTTCATACAGGTAAATATGGATAAATATTCAAATAATGATGTGTAGCTATAAATTCAACTTCGTGAATTTTCAAAATACTTTTGAAAGTTTAAAACAGAATAAATCTATAGTAGGTAATGAATGATTTCTGTTTGAAATACAATTTCAATCTAAAGGAAACAGATAAATCTAATTAATAAGGATTCTATTGAGAATATTAAACGGGGGTATAAAATTAAATAAATATTTTATACCAGAAGTGGGGAACCTTATTACCATTAGAGGCCACAGGTAAATTAAGTAGTAATAAAGGAGGCCGCACATTGGTTGATATAGCTATAAATGCGACATTTATGAAATTATAATAGTTTTTGTATAGATTTAACAATTTTGTGCATTATAGAGAAATATTATTTAAAAAAAAAGTAAAATTCTTATTTTTTTTATTATTTGACATAAAAAGTTACAATATAAAATATTTTTGCATTCACAAAAGGGTAAAAACTTGTTACAACATACAACATTAATTATTATTTTTATATTAATTTATTAAATTTAAGATATTGTTGTAACTTTCTATACTTCAATGTTGATATTTTTATTTATGTAAGCATCTTTTACACATATTTAGATCAAATTACATAACGTGAAGCCTTAATTGTTCCTCTACGTGAGCATGTGTGATAGTGTTGGCATGTTGCAATAGGTGGCATTCTAATATTTGAAATATACAATTGGCTATTCCTACGTGCAGTCATTGAAACATACAAACATTCATGCTGTTCATTTAATTCCATTGATTTGTAATCTATGAATGAAACCCGGTCACTAGTCGAAAGTAGCGGTAACGATTTTATTAACTCAAAAATGTAGTTATGCACATTACGCATACTCAAAAATAGTCGCCTAAACTGTTGGCACATTTATCCCACTGCGACACTAGCTGGTCGATTCCATCTTCGAAGAAGCTAGTAAGCTACTGTTGGGTCCAGGCCTGGACCCAGTCACAAACTTCTTCGTCTATTGTGAATCGATGTCGGCGAATAGCTCGTTTTAGAGGTCCAAAAATATGAAAATCACACGCTGAAAGGTCTAGACTGCAAGGTAGATCTTTCTGTGTTTCCCACCGAAACTGCTGCAATGTCGTCTTCACTGCATTGACCGTGTGTGGGCGGGCATTATCATGCAGGATAATGACGCCATTGGACAACATGCCTGGACGTTTCGACTTGATGTCTCGTCTAAGGTTCTGTAAAGTGGCTTGATAACGCTGGGAATTGATGGTGGTACCCCGTTCCAGGAACTCGACAAGCAGTGTACCCTTGTAGTCAAAAAAGAACATCATCACCTTAGCAGAACTGGTGTGCGTGGCTTTTGATTTGTTAGAAGGTGGTGAAGTTGCACGTTTCGAGTGCTTGCTCTGACGCTTGCTTTCCGGTTCAAAATGGTGATATCATGTATCGTCACCAGTGGCAACTTGTGACAGAAAGCCGTATTCCTCCTCATGGCAACGTTGCAGTGACTCAAAGACAGCTTCATTCGAGTATTGCGCTGTTCGGCGGTCAGTTGGTGGGGAACCTAGTGCAGACAATTTTTTCGAAAGTTCAAGTATTAATGCATTATGGTGTGAGTGGTGACCACGCTAATACCCAATAACCAATGGATCGCTTCCACGGTGATCCTGCAGTTGCCCAAGACTAAAGCATTCACTTCTGCAATCATTTCCGGTGCTATGACACGATGAGTTTGTCCAGGTCGTCTTCCAGTAAATCCTGCCCATCAAGGAATCTTTTGCGCCATTCCACAACAATTGAACGACACAGACTGTTCTCACCGTACACAGCCTTCATCCGTCGATGCATTTCAGGGTTTCCAACTCCCTCCGCCATTAAAAATCAAATCACTTCTCGTTGTTTCTTCTTACTCTCCTGCATGTTCAGTAGTGGGCGATAACTTGTGTGACCACCTTCTCTTAAGCTTGAAACCAAACTGTCGCTATGAAATGTCAAACGTTGCTCACGCGTCAGTATCTCTACCAATAGATGGTGACACCTTACGTGTAGTGCAAAGTTAGATGCACTGACCAGGTTTCATTTGAATGAACCTATAATTAAATATAAATTTATAGAAGTACTAGCTTTTATGAAGGCCATAAAGGTAAGTCACGGAGGCCACATGTAGCCTGAAGGTCGCTGATTCTCCCCCTTTGTTTTATATCTTACCTTTTGAAAGTAAAATGGTTTTCTTAGTGATATTATTTGTTCGAAAATTTTTAGAAGTTTTTTCATTTTAAAACCATTTATTTTTATAAAAATGCATTAATTACTCAAATCTTACATAATAAGCTTTTTACGAAAGGAAAATGTTAGAAATTTTTTTATTTATGCGAATACAATGTTCATCTATAATTCAAAATATATTTCGCGAAATGTTGCAATGTGCTAAATAGGAACCGGCTGAATATTGAAATACATTAAAAGGATATCGAGTTTCGTAAATAAGCTAAATTCACGTGTTAGATGCAATCGCTACAAAAGTGTTATATCGTCGAGCAGTTTCACCAAACGAAAGAATATAGTTAATTAAAAAAATTCGCCAAATGCTATCATCGTCTTTATTAGTGTGTTCACACGTACGCAAGAACAATTTCCACTATTGTTTGTATATCGTGGTATTTGGCTATGTCTTTTGATTTGACGACTTATGTCGACGGTATAATACGAAAATAGTATGCAATCATGAGTTGTTCATTGAATATAAAGCAGTTATTAAACTTGTACTTTTTGCTTAGTTGTAAAATACAATACAATTTCAAGTTTGATAAAAAAGATACAAATATCCGTTTCAAGATTCTTTAAAAAGTTTTCCTAAAAGAAAAAATAAAAATATTACACAAATTCATTTTGCTTGCTCATGTATTTTATTATTGTTGATAAATATGCACTTTTGAAGAGATAGCGTCGTGATAGCACCTTTTTAAAAGGTCCGTGATTTTGATGGATGGGGATGAGCGGTGGCATGCCCCTGACCACCTCCAGGGTGTTTCCTCAAAATTGGGGTAGAATTGAGCCAAATCACACTGTCACCTGTATGGTGCTCAAAGCTAAGGTTAACGACAGGCTTATATGTAGCCTTTAGCCTCGATGAATTTTGAGATCCTTGATCTGATGTTACTGTCGATCAGTGGCATGAGTAACAACAACCTATTTTAAAAATATCTTTTCGTACATCTAATATTATTGTAAAGCTTATTTAAATGTTTAATTTTAAGCTTTATGCGAAGTGGTGCGCAATTAACATGACGATCTATGACGTCACGGATTTTTCGAGAAAGACCGCGCAGAATATAAAATGATTCGCTCGCTGAAACTGAGTCAGCATTATTTGAGCTGTTGAAGACTTCAGTACCAACGATCGAGCAATTGCTTGCAAATAAACTTAACGTATTTGTATTATTAGACACTGACATTTGTGTCTGAGGGCTGTAAAATATACGAAGCTCTTCTGAAACTGTTTTTAAGAATTTAGCTGCTATATTCTGAACTCTACGGATTGTTTACCTATAAGAAATTGCAAAGCTCTGAAAGAACTGTTTTACTCTTTGAGACTTTTTTCTTATTTCTAATGGGCTGCGGATTGGTGATTTACCATTGCAGACCCAGTACATTCTCCAGAAGCTAGTATCTCTTTTTAGGGCAGAACCATATAGGCAAAACCAAATGCCGCAATTAGTTTTGACGCTCAGTTTCCTCCACAGAGGAAGGCACCTGAGCTCTGCCGATGCTA
>BMAO01012892.1:0-14650 GCA_019973975.1 Trichonephila clavata
TGTGTGTGTGTGTGTGTGTGTGTGTGTGTGTGTGTGTGTGTGTGTGTTGTGTGTGTGTGTGTGTGTGTGTGTGTGTGTGTGTGTGTGTGTGTGTGTGTGTGTGTGTGTGTTGTGTGTGTGTGTGTGTGTGTGTGTGTGTGTGTGAGAGAGAGAGAGAGAGAGAAAGAGAGAGGTGGTTTTTCGCGAAGTAAGCATCGAGAATTTTGGAATTCTGTTTAATTTAAGACTCCAATATGTAGTGGAAAATAAATGTTAAATGGTAAAGAGGAGATAGTGTTTTAGGAAAAACTTAATTATCCTTTTATTATTTGTAAGGTAAATCGGGAATGGTTGCCACATTTAAGGTTTTTTCGATTAGTATATTGAAAATTGAAATGACAAGACCATGAAAAAAATGCACTTAATTTTTCAATACTTAATTGGTTATGGATATAAGTTAATTCTCTTCTTAGTATGAAAATCAATAAGAAATTTAATATTAAAGAAATTCAGTTAATTGTGGCATGTCCCCCCCCCATATGAGGGAAGCTGCTACAAGTCACGGAGTAAGATGCAACAGCAACAGAGTAAATAAAAAATAAAGCAAATATTACAAAATTAAGTATAAAGTAACCATAACTATAAAAAACAAAAATAATTAAATTCGTTCATAATAAGCTTGCTAAAAATAATGAGAGTACAGGTTCAACTGATAGCCTACACAACATTTCACTCAGTGCAAATGATTATCATAGCAATCTTCGTGCAACCACTTGTTGCATTCGATGCAATGAATCCAGTTACAGTTGGGATTCTTTTTAGCATAAAAGTACCATTTATACACAGCACAAAAATCGTCATTGTTATCCTCATCAAAACTGTCATCACTAGTATCGAGGGGGATTTCTTCGATTGAGGATGACAAACTGACACGTCTCTTTCTTCTGTTTCTTCGAAGTCTTCTTGTTATTTGTTTTGACCTCCCCCGTCTTTTCTAGCTTTCTTCGGGCCTTTTCATGCATAGTTCCTCTCCTCTCTGATTCAGTTAAGACTTCTGATGTTAGTTTTTTTACGCTTGGTTAGTTTGCGTTTTTTGACCAGCGGAATAGGCTGTGCTCCAGTGTTCTAATAATTATTAATTCTAATAATAATTATTATTTAATTTATTTTTTTATACAATATTATACAGTGTTACAATTTTTTTTTTAAATTCTAAAGTTTATTTTATTTATTTCTGAATCCTGATGCGTCTTTCCCCGAGTATAAAGGGAAAATGTTACACATGCTTATTTCCTTATTTGCTACACTGTTATGGCCATTTCTACATGCATCGTACGTGTAACGTAATGCGTAACTCACTTATATTGTTAATATCTTATTTAAAATAACAAGAACGTTTATGAATTTTAAATTTGAGGAACGGAATATAATAAAAGTTGTACTCACCACTTTAAATGCTCACGAGATTCAAAAATAACACCGATTAAAGACGATTAATTCAGATAAATTCTAAAGCCACTCTTAATGTCGGACCAGACTCTTCACACAAGGGGCCAAGTATTGCTTTTATTGAAGCATAAAAGTACTATTAACAAACTGGCATCTACCCCAAACTGGCGTCTTCCCCGAATTACCTTATATATAAATATATTGCTACAAATTATTAAATTTATTTCTCTTTCATTATGGTGTCCTTATATATCTTGTAATCTTTTATTTATTTCATTACGGTTTATTACATAGGAGAATCATTCAGATGACACCCAACATTTTAACTACATTGAAATTCCGTAATATGAAGATAGTGCTCTTTCCCTTTATTATTGATTGTTATGAATTTATGAGTGACTTTATAAGTAGATGTATGAAAATTTCCTATGAATATTAATAACTTAATAAGAATACATTTTGTAATTATTTTTAAAATAAAGTTTTAGCAATTGCAAGAGATTTTTATTGTTAGGTGACACACACACTTATAATGAGATGGTTTAAAATTACATTTGCATGTATATTGAGAACGTTTCCGTATTTTTATTAAAATTGTATGGAGGTAATATAAGCAAATGAGGAAAGATTTATCCTTTCAAAAGGGAAGTAAGGAAAATCAAATAAGTTAAAAATCAAAATAAGCCCATGGAAATATTTCCTTTGAATGCTATACTATTATGTTTCTGGGTTTTTTTATTTCCCGGTAATGCTTTCCCTGACTCGGTATTTCGAATTTTCGATTCTTTGCGGTTTCTGAATAATGATTAAATATGTTTGCTCTTTGCATTGTGAATCAACAAAATGGAAAAGAATGAGTATTTTAAGTAAAGAGGAAATTTTAATATTAGAGTGAATAACAATTACCATAAGAAAGCTAAGCAAGTAAATTATTTTTTGTAAGTGATATGGAGAATAAATTTTCTTC
This sequence comes from Trichonephila clavata, assembly GCA_019973975.1. Lineage (NCBI taxonomy): Eukaryota > Metazoa > Arthropoda > Arachnida > Araneae > Nephilidae > Trichonephila > Trichonephila clavata. The sequence goes on from BMAO01012892.1 coordinate 2,396, forward strand.
CTTCTTCAAATATAATTTTCGATGCAGTTTTATTGATGTATGATAAAATGATAAACATAAAGACAAAAAAAATGTATTGAATGTGTGCATTTATAGTTATTCCTTAAGCCATTCAGTTCAAAGCCCTCATACAATATTTTAGTTCCTAAATCATATTACAAGTCGTAATGCTGCATTTTAGCATTTATATAAATATACTTACAGCTTAATTTCTTGCACAAAGATGGCGTTACAATGTACTGTGAAAGGAAATGCTAGCCTACGAATTTCTGCATTCTCTAATTTTGGCTTCACTTTCTGTTTCTTATCGGATAAAATAACTTCTTTGTACGTATTTCTTTGATGGCCTAAGCAGCCATTATAGTGGGAGAAACGGTTTCATGATGAAAAGAAAGAATTGGAAAAACGCATTCAAAATGTTTTTAATAATAGAAATGCATATATAAGTTTTTTATGATAAATCAAAGCTTAAGAAAAGTTTTAGTGAGATAGTTGAAAAACTATAAATTTTATTGAGTAAAATGATAATAAAGATGTCGCATCCGCCTCTTTTCAACAGTCCTGTGATGCAACGCAGGGGAAAAAACAGAGCAATTGGAATTGGACCAAAACTAAATAAAACCCTATTTTCAGTGACGTCTTAAGACTGTTTTAGGCCTTGGGCCCTCATGCAAAAGTAGGCTCCAACTCCTACCCTTTTCAGTAGACTATATATAGTCTACTGAAAAATCAAATCGTTATCAAATTCTCATATAAACGGTAACAAATAAAAGTGCATGACTCACAATCTCACAAACCTAGGCACAAACTGACTGGACCGAATACCACCTTTCGACTAAATTTGTAATGAAGGTATATGGGGGGGGTAGACCTAGGCCAAGACACGGAAGATAGACATCAAAAAATAATGCAGTCCTGACACGACAGTCGGTATTCAGTTCGTAATTCCTGGGTTTTCATACAATATGTCCCGAAATAACATTTGACGATTAAAATTATTCGGATAGTGATCTTATATAAGCCAAGTCGAAATCGAAATGAGCCCCCACTCCCCGAGGCCTACGACCCAGGCCCAGTTGGCTCTTACCTTAAAACTTATCTGCCTATTTTATATTCTTATACGAAAAATATTGGAGTTTATGCGGGTAAACTGAATACATTTGAGTAAAGGTATCCGACTACCCTAAAATAGTGAGTTTTGCCAAAAACTGAATTTTTTTTATGCTTTTATTTTATAGGCCATCTTATTAGCTTTATAAAAATACAAAGTTTATTATTTTCCTTTCACTAGAGCAAAAACTACAAGTGTTTTAGTGAAAGCAGATGCCATTATTTTAAGCAAGATGTCATACTTTAAAACGCGTTTTACTCAAAATGTGTTTTTTTTTAATGCTCAGATGGGGTCAGTGATTGCTAAAAACGTTTTGAAAATAATTAACTGAAATTTTTGTGTATGTTCTGTATAATAGTAGAAGTGTTTTAACCTTCAGATTTATCAGTCACTGTTTCGTTACCAAATTTACAGTCCCTTATGTTAATATAATCACTGTTTTTTAAGCAACTTCATATAATAACTAAGAATATAAGCTGCACTATTTTTCCAATGTTAATGCTACTGAAAATCGGGTGCGGCTTAAAATCGAATTCAAAACATTTGCTAGAAGGAGAAAATTGAGTTTCTACCCCTTTCAAAAGAAAAAATGGGACCGTCCATTCTGTCAACTTGCATCCCATTTCGCAGTTTACCTCCTGTATTAGTCTTTTCTAAACATCGTTGTTCTCTTGTATTTAGGAAATATTTTTTGTATAGGCCTTCTTTTAATGGCCTAAGCATGAAAGACATCGAATTCAGGCATCAAGACGAGTTCACTACGACGCAAATATGAAACGGGAGTGAATTTCATATGCTGAAAAAAAAACGAAAACAGAGCAGCAGCCACTAAAAATTTGACATGGATGAAGCGAATATACATCGATGGCGTAAGCAAAATGATATAATTTTTGCTTGTAAATGTTCAACAGTTTTTTATAATTCATTTACATTCTTCTGTAATGCATTCTTTTAAAAAAAATTGCATAACAAATGCATTGGGTAGTACGGAACACCATGTGAGAAAATGGCGGCACCAACACCAATTCCGAACTCAGCTGTGACAATGGGAGAGTCGAACCATTTTCGAAACATGATACTGACGGCTAGAGTAGGAAAAGGTTCATGTATGCATTTTTAATACTGATAGAATAAATTATCTATTGTAATCTTATTATTTCGTATTAAAGTTTTTTTTAAATTTCTAAAGAATCGGATATTAATGAACATTTTACACACTTTTTTATTTCGTTTAAAAAAACTTTTTGAGAATTAGGGGTTTGGCTTAGAATTGATGGTGGCTTTGATTCGAATAAATACAGTAATTGAATAAGTCCGCATTCAAAACTTCATTAACGAACATACAAATTTTCAATGGAAAATCTTTATTGGTTGATTTTATACACTTTTTTCTCAAGCATATTGTAGAAATATCATTTCTAAGTAAGATACGGAGGAATTTATATACATCATTTGAATTCAGTACCTGGTAAATATACTTGCAATGTTTGAAGAATGTACTGTTCTGGTTGGGCAAGTTGTTTTGATTGGACGGATATTTCAGAATTTAAATGGATTCTTTTATTTTTAAAAAACGATTTAAGCACAAAGCCCTTCACCCTCAATCCAGTTGTTATATTTTAAAAATTACTTTTTTATAGTACCTACCTTCTTAAAATTGTAGAAACATTTTGCAGAAGTTGTAATGTTTATATCCACTTTTTATAAGTAATTCCTCAATGAAGATAAGAGAAAATATAAACTAAAACTATTTAGATTACTTATCGTTATCTTTATACTTATATATTTTTATTTATCAAAATATTTCATTCATATAAATATTTATGTATATATGTTTACTGAATCGTAGCTTAAGTAAGTAACTTATGAAGTCTTAAAAATTTCGACAAATATATTCAGAAAGAAACTAGCAAATTTTGTCTTCAGGAACGAGATTAAAGTTCTGTTTGGTTATTAAAAAATATAAAAACAATCGAATTTTTCTAAAAATTGGATTAGTTTCATTTATGAGACAGAAATAAATGTAATTTTCCTGGAGGTTAGGGGAACTTGGGGTTAGTTCTATTTTATTTTAATACGCTCTTTAGACAGAGAATCACAGCAATTACGTGTTGAAATCCGTCTACAGTTGTAAGCAATAAAAAAATATTTAGTTCAGGGATTAAGGCCGACAAAACGTTTAGTATTCACATATTATACCGTCGACCAATTTCTTTAATCAAAATACGTTGCCTGTAGTGGAAACCGTTTCCGCGCATGTTCGGATCCAATAATAATAACAATGACATTTGGCAAAAAAAAAAAATTTTGATATCTTTAGATTTAGCGTTATTGGTAAGTATTAATTAAATACCAAACTTCAACAACCCTGAAACTTATATCAAATTCTAAATTCTATGTTTTAGAACTTAAATATCAAAACATGGATGGAAAGCTCCAAAAAAATAAATAGAGCTACCATTACTTTCTGATTCAACTATAATACAAACAAAATAAAGTTAAGATTTACTATAGGAGTTGTACTTAATCGGATGAAATTGTGAACTACAAGGCTAAACCCAAACTAAAAAGAAGAAGAAAATAGTAGGAAAAACCCCTTCTATTGAAAAACATACAAATGAACATACTCAAGGAAAGCAAAGAAAGCCTTAAAATAAATTACTCCCTCCACTAAAAAAAAATAGAAATACACCAACATGTTTTCAGACATAAAAGAACTCACGAAATAGAAATAAATCTTTTTTTCTCTCCTTTGGAACCTTCTTCTTTAGAATACACTGCATTTGAAATATCTTAATTCGGCAAATTCAGTTACCTGGATATAAGTATCTCTTTTATCCAGGTCTAGTATAAAAGGATATTTGCGTTGAAAAGAAATTAAGAGTTCTTTTCTGATTTTTTTCCTTGTCAGGTTAGGCTTATTTGAGTGAGATAAATATGGTCGAATACATTTGTTCCGTAAATGGATTGGAAGAGGTTTTATTTTCTTGGGGAATATTGATTGGCGATTGATTAAAGGTCCCATCAATATTACTTATCGATGAACTAATAGTTGTGGGGATTCTTTACGGGGTTTTGGTCACTAAATAATTTAATAATTGCATAAACTATTCTTTTTATACACTTTTTATTTTATTTTCAAACTATAAATACACGAATGCGATTTTTCTGTTAATATTTCAAATGCATCTGGATTTCTTATGGATATTTTTCCTTTGGTATAACTTACTTATATAATCATCATTTAAAACTTACAATTCTAGTAATCATTATCTCCTTTATTTTTGCTTCTTAGCTTAGCTATTAGATTTTATTTTAATTTAATACGCTCTCTGAAGCAACAAGAGGGCTATTGACGACAGACCTCATAATTTTGAACAATGATCAAATGATGAAGATGGCATCTGAGTAGGCACTCCACTCTCCAAACTTCTACACTACGCCAATTTAAGTATTTTGAGCCTCAACAGATTTAATGTGTCTCAACCCTTCTAAAAAGTGGATCTTCAGTGGCACAAGGTTTTGAACCGGCGACAACCTCGAGCTCAAAAAATGATTACTCGGTTACTATGGCCACTGCTTAGCTATCCGAGAATATTAATTCTTAAACTACTTATAAGCAAGTTTACTGATGCTTATTACCGAAGCTCTTTTTTCGTACGTTTCTTAGAAATGGCCGTGGTAGCCAAGTGGTCAAGGTATCGGATATTGTCTGACATATCATGAGTTCGAGCCCAGTACCACTAAAGACCCACCGTGTAAGGGAGGGATGCAGGTTAAATCTGTCGAGAGCTCAAACGTCCTCCTCTTGGTGTGGTGGGGTAGTTCAGAGAGAGGATTGCCAGCTCAGGTGTCGTCCTCGTCACTTGACCATGGTTCAAAATTACGAGGTCCATTACCAAAAGACCTCATGTAGCTTAACAGTACGACGTTAATATTCACTCGCGTTCCTTAGAAAACAGTGAAAAAATCGTGTAAAAAAATACATGCGTTATATGGTAAATTTATGAATATGTTCCAGAATTTTGAAAATCATGTAAGGTGTAATATCTCTTAATATTCCCCCCAAATAAATGCAAAAATAGTAATAATAAAATCCATTTTACATATTTATACGTAGTATGATCCAAAAGTTCGGGACAAGGAGTAGAAAACCTTATCCTGAATAGTTTACAGCACCGAAGCACATCTAAATTCAAAGTAATCCCCTTGGGTGACAATACACTTCTTCCAGTGTTCGTATAACTTATGGAAGCCATTTTTCACAACTTTCCGTTAGTCCCCCTTCCATGCTACTTTCCCTTTATCTGATTACATAAAATGACGTCCCTGTAAATGTTTTTTCATGGATGGGAACAGGCAAATATCACACAAGGCTAAGTCTGGTGAATAGGGTGTCGTGGAAGCACGTCAGTTCAAACTTTGACGAGGAACCTTTTTACCAATTTGGATCAATGTGCTGGTGCGTTGTCATGCAAAAGATACCAGTCGTCACTCTGCCAGAACTGAGGGCGATTACGACGAATGGATTCCCTCAAACGACGTCTTCGAGAAGTGTATAGCCTCAGCGCTTTGTTCAACTGTTTGACGACGATCTTTTCGAAAACATTAAGACACAAATGCAGTCGAAGGTCGTCAAAACGTATTCGATGGATTTTCGGCTCTCTCTAAAACGCCGATGCCATTCGTAAACCTTGTTTCTCGCCATGGTAAATTCACCATGAACCTTACTTAGCATTTCCAAAGCCTCCATTGGTGTTTTACCTAAGCATTGACATAATGTAATGTTCAACGTTGTTCAAGAAAAGCCCTCTTTCTAAGATAGCAGAACAAAGCTAACTAGCTTCGGAAGATAACAGCTGCGCGTGCAATTCGGTCCCATGACATCGACTTAACTAATCTGGTCAGGTAGGGGAGGGTTGGTAGAATCCATTTCAAGTGGTTCAACTTCATATACTTGCTTTCGTCGTCAGCAATGTTCGCAGTCCCCGAATTTTTTAATCGTACTACGTAAAACAAAAACAATTCATGTTTGCTATAAAAAATTTAAAGTTGGTGCACAGTGAAAATCCAGTCTGTAAGTACATACAGCACAAAAAAATTCAAATTAAAATTAGAAAAAAAATTACTAACTAACAATTATTCATCGCTACTTGATAACAAGCGTGCACGTTTATTATAAACTGGATCAAAAATGCTATTTTCAGTAGATATGTCGGATATGGGAAGCACTACTGTCAGTTTTGATTCCAATGAAGAATTTCGTTCGTTATTAAGGGCCTCTGTTGGGTTTTTTGAAGTGAAAACTTCTTTAGCGGCATTGGGCACTTTTTGGTAGGGGAAAATCTTATGGGTTCGCGTCCCCGAGATGCTCTGACTAGCGCATGCGCAGTGTGCTGTTCGCTTTAGACACTTTTTGGATGGGTGAAATCTCGTGCGTTCGCGTCACCGACATGTTTATAGCAGTATATCTATAGCTATACAGCTGACGTATAGGGCTGTGTATATCTAATAAGTGAAATTGAATGGATTTAGGGAAAAGTTCAATATGTATATACTGTGCATTGTTAAAATAGTGTTTTTGTTTGATTATTATTTGAATCGTTTAACTAAAGAATCTTTGTACAGTAAAAAATAAATAACAGAAAATTATTTTAAATACTCGCATTTATTTTGGCGCTTGAAAATTTTATTTTATTTAAAATTATTTTAAATCTTCGTATTTATTCTAGCTTTTGAAAATTTTGTATTATTTAATTTCTGATATTTAACCTCTGCAATGCATCACGCAATCCGGATTAGTATTTCACATTGGCTTAGACATTTTCTTACTACCGTGGTAAAACAGACATCTAGTTGTTCAATCATAATTTTATCGTGGATTTTGAAATTAAAAATTTTATAAAATCTAATAATAATTCATGATTAATGTGTTGAAATTTAAAATATGGTTAAAAATGCAAAGTTCTAGTTTATTACCTTATATCATTAAAATCTTTAGTTTAAAATAATGAAAACGGTTCCGACTTTAATTCCATTAAATATTTTGTTTTATTTAAAAATTTAATATTTCGAAATCATTATTTATTAATTTAAATTGTCAAAAATAAAATATATGCTCTTCTACTTTTTGCAAAATGATTATCTATAATTTTATATCATTCGATTTTATTATTAGAAATTTATGAAAAAATATTGTCAGGGAATTAGGGTTATTTTAAATATCCGTTTTTCATATTTGCTTAGACCCTTGACATTTTCCCCTAATTTCTGCTTTGGCAATGAGAATTCACAAATGACAGGGAGGTACTTATGATGCTATTGTCTACGAATATGATCGCAAACATCCTAGAGAATTAGTTTACGTTGCTTTAACTAGAGTAACGAGGCTTCAAGGTTTATTTTTGGTTACTCAAGAAAAGATTAGCAACAGCTGGAAATTTTGAATTGGTAGAACAGGAACACCTCTAAATGCTTCAGAAACAGATAAACATCATAAAAGATCAACAAGTCATCGAGAGGATCTAACGTTAGAATTGAAAAGGTTACAAAACAATACACTACAAACGGTCACCAAAACTTTTCTAGAATTCATCTCAAACAAGAAAGGATTATCGATATTTTCATTCAATTGTCAAAGTTTGCATGCGCATGGATCTGACCTAAAAAATGATAATATCGTAAAAAAGTCAAATCGGACTTTTTTCAAAGTCAAAAGCTTTTGTCGGAAATTCGTATGAAAAACGAAGAATCACTTGATATTCCAAATTTCAACTTTGTTGTAAGTTATAAAAGACCCGAAGTTCCAGCAGCAGGCATACCTATTTATCACAATACTCAAGATACGTCACACTTCATTATTTCACAAATGGACATACATACTAAATTCACTAGAAGCATTAGTGTTATTGTTTCTGATATAAGCGAAATATTCGTTGCTCATTGCGATTCTGAGAATGGGCAATACATATTAATGGTTGCCGTTTATATTTCGCCTGGAAAATCTATGAGACAGATACAACATTTTTTTCAAGAAAATTTGATGATTTATACAAAAAAAGGTTCTGAAATACTCGATAAAAAGATTTGGCGAAAAATATGATAATGTACCGATGGTTTTAAGTGGAGACTTCAATATTAACTTTGCAGATGATAAAAATCTACCTCTAATTGAATTTTTAATTGAAACTTCATTTAAATATGTCCAATGATCGAAAACTCAGTACTACAAAATATAAAACGACGATCGATGCGGTTTTTACGAGATACTTAGATAAATTTGTGAATCAAACATTTTCCTTTCTTACTTTAGTTATCATAAGCCTATTGTATCTTTTTTAGAACAAAATGAAATAATTGAAAGTACAAAAAGTCTAAGTATTGTTGAAATTAATGATGACAATGATGCAAAAAATTAAAATAATGTTAAAAATCAAGTACATTGAAATTTAAATAAATACAAATACTATCCATAAATAATATGATTGTATATTAATTGTTATTTCAATTGAATTGTATTTATATTTTGTCATGATCTTTTGTACAGCCCGTAATATATTTGAAAAAAAACCTATATAAACATGCATTTAGTTGTTGCTCGAGTGTCAATAAATGTGAAAACCAGTTTGATGTTGATAATTTTAATCAAACATTATGGTAATTTCAAATTTTATTCTAAAAGTTCTAAGTTTTCATTTCTATCGCTAGTCTCTATAACTGCCAATTTTGTTGTTGTTGTTACAAAGTCTTATTAGTGGATACCTTTTTTGGTTTCTTAAGTTTTGATAATATAGTTCTAGATATTACATAATTCTTGATACACAAGATTACGTAGAAATTTTAATGCACTCTCTATGTCAGGATCATGAGTAAAATCGTCCTCATTTCAAAAGAGAAGTAAGTCCCTATTTTTTCCCTTGAAATTCGTGCTAGAACTAAAAATTTATGTTAAAAAAATGTGTTGAAATCATGTACCGTGTTATTTCCAAATCTTGTAAAAAAAGAGTTTGGTGCCCTTCTAGGTGATTGAATAAATGTTGTGTACAAATGAGTTTATAGAAATGTCTTCTGTCAAACTTTCAAATCTTGAATGTCTTGTAGTAAATATACCCTTGCATAGCAGCACTCTTTTTACTAATAAAGTTTGTTTTAGTTATTAATGGGTTCAAATAAAACTTTCACAGAGATACTAAATATTTATGCTAGTTACTGACGTATCTCTTTATACAACTTGCTAGTAAACAGAAAATAAACGAATTACCGAATTACAGGTTAACCTAAAACGTTTTAAGGCAATGGATTAAATTCATGACAGTCATATGATATGGGCATTCAGTTCATTGAATTCGAAACTTACATTAAACATGTACTGTTGTTCTTCTAAAATTTAGATAAAATTTTACATTTGATGATTGGTTAAAGATGTTCAAGTTGTTTATGAAAAAGTCCATCTAAATGCTTTTAAGATTAAAAGAAATTATATTATTCGAGTACTTTTAAATCAAATACATTTTGCTTTCATATGAGTGTTATTATCGTTGACAAATATGTACTTTTTAAAAGAAAACTTGTGCAAAAAATAAAAGTTGGCAACAGCTCTTGAACTGATTAGCTTAATTCCTTAGATGGTTTGCTCGTACATCATACGGGCTACTGAAAGATGGCCACAACTGGCTTGCCCGTACACTCTACTGCACTGATATGTTCCTCTTTCCCCTTCTTTGATTTGCACAAGTTTTTAATCCTTATAGTGAAAGTATTAGGACTAGTGTTTTTAAACGATGCAGTTTGTCTACGGTACGAAAATAATTCTCAACCTGGATTTTCCTTTTAATGAAGATGGGAATTTTTCATTGAAGGCAAGAATTTAGATTCTTGAAAATATTCGATACAGAACAGGGATTGGCAGGGGAATATGCAAATTGTTTCTTGAGAAGAAATGAAAATGGAAATATAATCCAAAAAAAGCCAACATATTATTTCTGTCGCCATTGCAATGTAAAACTTAGTATTTATTACACTATGCTCGAAATTGTGCATGATAGTACACAATAAATAAAATCCTCAACCTTTTAAAAAAGAGGTGCGAACATGATTTATTTTCTTTTGTAAGTATGAGAGAAATAATTTTAAGATATATATGAAACATTCTTCAAAGCATGCTGAATGTACTTATAAAAATCAAACATTTAGGGGGATTCGTGTTCCACAACTATAAAATAAAAAAGTGTAAAAATTGTAAAATTGAAAATTAAAGTAAAATTCTTCCATTTTTGTATTTTGTAAAGTATTATGCTTAATTATATACAATTTTTAAAAAAGAATGTGCTTTTTTTTAACATTTTGGGTAAAAATATTGATTTCTTAAGGGGTTAAAATACATTATTGCATTTATCGTATGACTATGACGTCACGTGAATTCATGAACTGATTGACTGGAAACGCGTGATTGTAGTTATCGTGTTCTTGCGACATCACCTGAATTTGGACCATTCTATGACAGTGACTTTACTATTGTATGATTGTTTAAAGAGACTACTGGAATATACCAAATTTCTCTTAAGTTAATGAAAAACCTCGAAGGTTTCCACCACATATTTTCGATGGAGGAAAATAGATATAAAGAAATCTCGAACTTACATAACTGTTGCGTACTTTTTTTTCCTCCATTTTACAATCCAAAATATTAACTTATCTAAACTCAGAGGCTCAACAGCCCATGAAGAGCCAATGTTTAATGTGACCATCTCAGGTTTTTATACCTTGGGTGCTGAGGTGCATGAGCAAATGTTCCAATCAGGTGGTCAGACAATGGCGAACCCCCATTGTTTAGTTCCGGCCCACTAAAGTGAGAACATCTGAGTTCACCTTGCGCAATCCGGGGTTTGTTTGCACCTCGGACTTGAGGCGTAGAAGTACGATACGCTACTACTCCGGCCACTGGGCTTCTCTAAAATATATTGCAGTGGTTAATATATAAAGCTACTAATCATTTGATTTTCGGTTTTTAAATTTCGAAATTTTTCTACTGTGAATTTTTTTCTTTAAAATCATAAAGTCAGTGAAATTTTACTAATATTATTTTATATTTTATTTTCCTAATCTTCATAAGGTTTATTTGAGTGATATATATTAAAAATGAATAAGAATATATAATTCTGAAATGCCATATAAGATCTTTCACCCTCTGTATTACATGCATTAACATAATTTGCCTAATATTTGTTGTTAATTTCAAACTAATAGAGTTTTAAACTTAAATGCAACCAGTTAAAATAAATATTAAGCTTGTTACATTCATGCATTACAAAAGGAGGAATTAATAAGTCTTCCTTTTTTTCAACTCAAACTGAATGAAGGTGTGTGAGGGAACTAATTCTGAATTGATTTAAATTACAAAGAACTTATAATTCATCAGATATTTGACCTTAAGGAAATACTAGACTGAAATCATTCAATGGGATGAAATGTAATCCGTTACATCAATTTAAATAATAATACCACATTAATCAACCTTAGGTAATTTGAGAATTCCTGAAATATATACTTCATAGCTTCTCTCAAATCCTATTAGTAGCAGTAATAATAACTTTCAATGATTGTATTTCAGCGTGAAAATTAAGGAAATTGGAATGTAAGATATCTTTAAAATGATTTTGACATATTTGAATTTTAAGTTTAAAATTTAGTTGATTTATACAAATAAATGAAAGGAACACACACATATAAAAATAGATTCTTATATGCGAATATTATCAACCTATTCTCAATTTATTAAATTATATTATAATAACTTTCTAACATAGTTTTATAGAAACAGATTGTAATACGTCAAATATTTCTATGAAAAATGATTATAATGTTCTTCATTAAAATAAATTAATTTAACGAAGAAATATAATTTTAATTTCAATTTATATAACCATTTATTAGAAATTTAAGGGGATGGAGTACGATTCAATTCACAAAATCTGTCAAAAAGTCAAATCTAATTTTTTTAGCCTAAATTATTTTTATATACTTTTCTACAAACTCACAAATTTAAATTTCCTAAGAAAACTTTTACATTTGTTTTTATTCACACGCAATGACAAATCAAAACTTTAAACTTACTTATCTCGGAAAGATAAAACAATTAGTTTGTC
>BMAO01012893.1:0-19992 GCA_019973975.1 Trichonephila clavata
AGATTTTTAAAGTATGCAGTGTATTGCATGCAGTGTCAAATAACCATTCAAACGGTCATTCGAAACAAATAAATGTGCCTGACTCACAATCTTTAAAACTTAGGCACAAACCGGCTCGTATAATGGCCGCATTTCGAACTAAATGCGTGAATGATTATTTATGTTCTTAGGCCTAGGCCTATACATGGACAATGGTCATTCATAATAGTATAGTATTACCAATTTTGCCAGATGACATGCAGTTTAAAGTTCACTGTTTTTTAGAGGATACATACGGGAAAAATATTTTACCATTAAAATTATCTGAATCATGATTTTATTAAGACCAAGTCGAGAACGATTCGAGGACCTCACCGAGGGAGAGGCCATGGGCCCCGGCCCATGCCTTAAGATGTCCCAGTCGTTTTGATTAAATTTAATTTTTCACCTTGTACTTTCAAATAAGTGTCGTTAAATTTGGCTAATAAATTAATCCTATAGGTCTGTGATGGTGAACCTATGTCTCGTGGGTTAGACACTGACCCAAGAATTTTAGGTGAGTGCAGGAGGCTGAAGAATATTTCCCTCCCCTTCAGTTCCATGCCGAAATTGTGGAGGTGGAGATAGGTGGTGTCGCAATCTATCGTTAAGAAGTCCAACCTGTCTCACAGGCAATGGCAACTTTCATTCCATCCCCTGCGGAAAGGACACGACACCAACAACAACGATTTTTAGGCAATCACTTGTTTTTTTTCGCTTGTTTATTTCGATTTTCTAGTTTGTTTGGATTATTTATATTCTATTTGTATTTTTTTCAAGAACTGCATTGACATAAAAACTATTTAAAGGTTTGTTTTAAATTAAGTATTTAATTGAAAACAAACCTTCAATTTGATCATTACAGATCAAAATTTGAGGAAATGGCAACAAATGTATATGAAATTGCGCAGTATTTGAAATAAAGCAAAAGTGCGTACAAAATATCAGATTAGAGACTGCCGATAGAAGTGAAAACTTAGAACTTTCAGTATTAAAATTTGAAATTTCATAATGTTTGAATTAAAATTATCAAATTCAATCTGGTTTTCACATCTATTGAGACTCCGAGCAACAATTATATGCATGTTTATATGGTTTTTTATTATTCAACTATATTACGGGCTGTACAAGATCATTTGACTTTCTTACGATAGCATCATTTTTTAGGTCAGCTGCATGCGCATGCAAACTTTGACAATAGAATGAAAACATCAAAAATCCTTTCTTGTTGGAGACGAATTCTAGAAAAAATTTGGGTGTATTGTTTTGAAACCTTTTCAATGCTAACGTTATATACTCTCGATGACTTGTTGATCTTTTATGATGTTTATTTGCATTAATAACCATATTTTAAACTTCAACACATTAATCTTGAATTATTATTAGATTTTATAAAATTTTTAATTTCAAAATCCACGATAAAAATATGATTGCACAACTAGAAGTCTGTTTTTCCACGGTAGTAAGAAAACGTCTAAGCCACTGTGAAATGCTTATCCGGATTGAGTGATGCATTGCAGAGGTTAAATATTAGAAATAAATAATACAAAATTTTAAACACCAGAATAAATAGGAAGATTTAAAATAATTTGAAATATAACATTTTCAAACGCCAAAATAAATACGAGTATTTAAAATAATTTTCTGTTGCGTACTTTTTATCTTAAAAATATTAGTATATTTACTAAGTAGACACTATTGTACTGCACAATGATAGTTCAATTAAACGATTCAAATAAAAATCAAACAAAAACACTATTCAACAATGCACAGAATATACACATTGAAGTTTTCACTAAATCCATTCGATTTACTTTTTAATATACACAGCACTATACGTCAGCTGTATAGCTACAGATATACTGCTTTATGCATGTCGGTGACGCGAACGCACGAGATTTCTCCCATCCAAAAAGTGTCTAAGGCGAACAGCACACTGCGCATGCGCCAGTCAGAGCATGTCGGTTACGCGAACCCATAAGATTTTCCCCTACGAAAAAGTGCCCAAATCCGCTGAAGAAGTTTTCACTTCAATAAAGTGTATAATTTTACTCACATTTTGTTTGCTGAAAAATATATCTACAAACCAAGGTATAAAAAACCATATTTAAAGCATTTTCTTTGAATTAAATACACATTTGTAAGGTTATGTTCATTTATATTTTTAGAGAGAGACCTCCGTAGCTCTTGTATCCTCCCCTCTCTAATTCACCTCGGCATGCGGCCAATGGGCGCAATAAATGTGTCTAATATTCTCGACACTAGCAATTTTAGGTTCGCAATTTAAGGCGCTCTTGTACCGGAAAGTACCAGTGTTGAACTTAGTGGCATCCATTTCGAACGCATTTAAAAGTACTGTGTATGCGGTATAATAGGTATATTAATACAAAATTTATTCTCACACTATTGTATTCTAAATATAAACATAGCCCTGTACTATGTCGGTGGTTAAAAATTAAAAACAAGCCATGCAAGTTCCAGGCCATATCAAGCTGAATTGTTTGATAAATACACAGAGCGTCAAATAAATTTTAAGACAGGGTCTGTAAAAAGAAATTAATTCCAGTTTTGTATTTTTATTCAAAATGAGACCCTTCTGTTTTAATGTACTTTTTACAGCAATTTTTTAGTGAATCGAGCTCCTGTTGTAATTCCTTTGCGGAATGTCCTCAAGATCATGCATTGAAGCTACTTGTAGGGTCGAAATATCCTCACCCTTTTAACTTTATTTTGAGAATAAGAAGTGTGGGCTGAATCAGGTCAATATTGTGGATGGTTCAACATACAGGCATTAGTTTTTGCTAAAATCCTAGTACTGGTTCGCATAGCCAAGAGCTCAGGTGCCTCCCTCTGTGGAGAAAACTGGACGTCAAAATTGCTTGCTATAATTGGTATCGCCTATATGGTGCAGCACTAAAAAGTGATACTATTCCCTGGGGAATGTACTAGGTCTGCAAGGGTTTAAAAAACCAATGTGCTGCCTCATTGAAAAAAAAGTTTTTGCTAAAAATCAACGAACAGTTAGGGAGGTTCAAATGGGTGCAACAAACACCAACTGCTTTAAGTCCGATATTGTGAACGAATACGATGATTTTTAGCGCTTTAAAACAGCTACGTAGTACTGACCTGCAACTGTTTGTCTACTTGGAAAAAATTCTTTGTGGATAATACCCTTACTATCGAAAAATGTAATGGGCATTTTTTGATTTTGGATGAAAATTTCCTTGATTTTTGGCTTGAAGTGTATTTGGTGGCTTCCATTCCGCACTTTTTCGCTTTGTTTCAGAATGATATTGGAAACAATAGGATTCATCACCTGTTACAAAGGAAAATTAAAGAATCTCCGCAATGTTCACTTCTCATTGCTTATTGTTAAAGGGTTAAGGTGTGAGGAACATATTTAGCACACACTTTCTTTTTACCAAAATATTCATGCAGAATGGTTCGTTTCTTTGTTAGTGTTTAAAGAGTTTTAATCAATCTCAGTGACGTGAGTAGTAGTAGCAGGTCCCCGGGTAGAACAAAGGAAATGGGCGTGACATCCTGTCATCCAATAGGAGGGCTCCCTTTTCCCGCCATCGTCTAACAGGAGGGTTCCCCCCCCCCTACAGAACCATCGTCCAACAGGAGGTTCCACCTCCCCTTCCCCCACACAAAGCCATCGTCCAATAGGAGGTCCCCCCCCCTTCCCTTCGCTATCGATATGACGTAGATTCCCTTATCATAGTGTAAGATGCACGAGGAGGCCCCTTATCTGTGTCCAATCTTATCAGAACAGGGAATAACTGAAATGTGAGTCATTACGGAGTTGAGGGATACTCAGCTTCTGGAATAGGGTGTGAGCATAAAGTGGAGTTGTACACGACTGCTTGAAATATTTTGATTGGTTGTCGATATAACGTAGAGGCCCTAATCGTCGTGTAAGATGCACGAGGAAAGGCTTTATCCGTGTCAGAATAAGGAATGACTTGAATATGCGTCAGAATGAGAGATAACAGCCATAAAATATTTCTATTTCTGCGGACGTTTTTCTAAAAATATTATGGATGGTCAGAGTTTTTTCAACCTTTTAAATTAATATTATTTCAAAGATTAAATAAAAAGCCTTAATTCACAAGTAAGTTCAGTTCTTTTTTTCTTCTTTTTTCCCCCAAAGAAATGAATTATAGCCTTTTAAACAAGAAAGTGAATTATACAAATACAAGACATAAATATCAAGTTATGAATAATTTACTTTTTCAACAATTCTAGAGAAAATAATTATGAGAAAGATAATGATGTGTAATGCATGCAGAAGGTCTAGTCAATGTCAAGGCAGAATCTATTGTAGAAATTTAAAATCTCATGAACCTAAATCAATTAATTTTCTTATCTCTTGTATTATTATCTCAATTTCTAAAGAAAATCATATTTCTAAACAATCAGATACCTTATTGAGTTTTTCATTTTCAAAATATATTTATTCACAGCTGTTTTAGTATATAGTTTTATAGATATAAACAGCATTTTCCTTCCCCCTTTCCATTATTTTTCCTTTTATTGTATATTGTAGTTTTTTTAAAGTGATTATTGAAAAAAAAAATTATATTTATATGCGTGAGTTAATGAATAGTATAAGAAAATTCATTCTGCTCCTTCAAAAGCACGTGTAGAAAATCATAATACGGAATTAACCACTCATAACAAATGCAGAATTCTTAACAATCGAAACATGGAAACATTAACATAGAAAATCGGAAAAAGATGATTGTAATTTGATTTCTTAAACTTCAAACTTTTTCATTACATTTTTTTTCAAACTTAAGCTTCAAACGGAACCCTTAGAACTATGAGGACCCCATTCGCGGAATATTTCTTTAAATAATATTTAAAGTAGATCAAGAAGTAATAGGTACTTTACAAAAAAAACATTTTTTAAAATCTGTATTGTTTATTATAAAATTAACATAATTTACTCACACATTAATAATATTAATTTGTGATATTTCCAAGTGTCACCTGTACCATGCATTAAATTTAGTACTTGGGATATGCATTTTTTCCCCTACACAAGCTGTAGAAGTCTAACCCCATTCAAGTTATATGCATTTTATATTATGATTTTATCATTAGTTTTTATATTTTTGCCATTCACGATGAGAAAAGTTTTGCATTTAAATTCATTGTTCTGAATGGTATTAAAATGTTTATATATGTTTGAAAAACTCCTGTGTATTTTGTATGAATTTGCAACCTAAAATTTAAGAGCTGTTCTTGCTTAAATTTAGATTTGCCATTGAATCTGTCGATGAGTTGTTCCCTCTCCTTGACTATGGGTCCCCAAAATTGTATAAAGATGTATTTTCAATTACAAAGCTACTGTACAAAAAATTTCGCTAACGAGTGTAAAATTATTCCATAGGGATAGTAGACAAGAGAATATTATACTAGGTGGTACATATAAAGAAAAAACGTTTTAATATTTCCTTATAGTACAATAAAAATTTTAAAAGCATTACAAAATAGAGTTTATATTATGTGTTACTAAAATTTTCAGTTTTAGTGGGTGGGATGAGCTTCAGAAACTTGTGGTTTCACACACTTCACAGAAAAAACGTGATTTCATTTTGCATGCACTTTTATATTTTTCCTTTTTTATTGTGACTCGTGGAAACACAGTTTGAAGACCACTGTCTTTTTTGACAAAATCTCTCATTAAAATATTTATTTGTATAGTGTTAACATATGTGCAAAGTTTCAAAGCTATAAATTAAGTAGATTTTTCAAAAATGTTCCTTTTGTGTTGAAATTTACACTTTTGAGAAATAGTGATTTAAAGTAAAAATTTACTATTAACTAATACGTACCAGAACCACAACTTGGATTTCAGGTATCATATGCAAGATCATCTTCTTGTCTACATTTTAATTGTTTGTTTTTATTTCTAGCTTCTTTGGTTCATTGTAAAACTGCCTATTTCGCTTTCTTAATATGCGCATGATCTACTTCTTCCAATGCTCGACATTTGCAAAATCCAGGGTTTGAAATTTTAATACATCTAAAACTTTTAATTTGGTAATGAAACCTTGATTATATAAAAATGTAGCTTCAAATACTATAGTTTTTTAAGTTCCTAATTGTATAAATACAGTTTTTGGAACTATAAATCAAATACAATTTAAGGTTTCATTGAAATTTTAAGTTTTACCGTGAAAGCACCTAAATAAAAGTTCAAGACTAGAGAAATATCTAAATACTTTTTTAATGCAATTGCTAATTGCAATAGGTGAGTTGTGTTAAGCTTATGTGTGTCACCTTTCAGTATGAACCTATTATATTTACACTACGAATCACCTCCTATGGGGCATAAGCCGTGTCGTATTTTCAAATCTGTGGAGAGTTTATGAAAAAAATATAGCCCAAATAGTTTGCATCATGACTGACAAGTTTTCTGAGTTGCTTCAAATAGCCACACGAAACATAGTATCTTTACAATTTGTCTATCCCTGCATCTGTTAATCTATAATGACCTCCTAGAAATTTTTTGTCCTCAAGATTTTTGCCTTTAAATTTTGATTTTAATGCCCTGTCATGTCTTCATCTTTTTCTCAACATGACCAACACATTCTAATGTTTTAATGTTGACATCTTTCTAAGGTTAAGATTCTAAAACTGCTTTGTATGCTTTAAAGTCCTCATCACCCAAATATTTTGTCGCAATTAGTAAATCGTAATTTGTGCATCGTAAATTGTGCCGTGCCTCTGAGCAATGGAAAATACAAAGTGCACCTTCAACTTTCATCCCCCTACTACTTCCGAAGTAATCTGTCGAACACTCAATGTTATGTACATTGCCGTTAAAATTACTTGAGTATTTACTCTATAGTTTTTCGGCATCAACAACTTTCCCAGTGTTCACACTAACTGCTGTAATACCATTCAGAGAAACATGACCTCTTTTTTGCCAAATGCCATAGACAAACACCGGTACATTAGGACTTGCATTATTAAATGATATTATTTCGACAGCAGTTATATATATAATACCATAGACTGGCTACTTTCTGTATCGTGTTATTTAATGCATGCATGAACTCGTAAAACCACTTTGGTGGATGTGACAATTCATAACTCTACAAAATATTTTCGCAGTTGCTTCTCTTTTCCAATAAAAGTAATAGCATATGAAAGCCCAGTGTTTACTTCATATAATTTTGTATCTTTTTTGATTAACTACTGTTTTAGTAAACCTGGTATTAAGAAATGTTTGAATAACATCACAAAAGTCACAACATGTCAACAACTTTAGAACCAAACTTTGAATTTGGCGACCAAAATGTATGTGAATACCTTATTTTTTACATTTTATTTATAATAAATGTGGTTTCAAAGCACAAGAAAACAGTAGAATGTCCATTATTTCAAAAAAACTTTCAAATGAATCTACAAAGGAAACATACTCTTTATTTAACTTACCTAACTTAGCTTTTAAAGTTGAATTATTCATGTATAATTTGAATTCATTATTCTGATTATGACGCATTTAATTTCTGGAAAGTTTGGGTTTTTGTACCTTTGTTTCCAAACTTTCGTTTTTTAAACGCTTTGTTATTAAACAAAAGAATGTTAAAAAATGTTTTGATAGAAACAATGTTTCCGATAGCAGAAATTCGTAAAATATTTGAAGAGGTAAAAAACAACACGCGAGTTTCCAGAAAGTAAACAAACAGCTACAATTATTCACTTCACTTCTTTCCTGAACAAGTTACGGATCAAAATAAATCCTTTTAATCAATTTAAAATATTTGATGAGGCTGAAAAGTAGCAAGTGTCTTTTGTTTTGAAATGAAAGGGGCGTGGCAATCAGCTGTTTTTGGGTTTGACGGATGTAAACAAATTTTTAAAAAAATTTTAAAAATACTTATAATATAACTAGAACAAAAATTTAAATTGCATTAGAAAGAGAAATAGTAGTATTTTATTTTTCCATCAAAATTGAAAAATCGATTTTTGGATCGACTTTTGTGAAGACTTAAGCGGACCCAATTGAAAACTGATCAATCAAGAGTTCATTAGAGATATTAAACATTTACTTATATATATACTTTCAATATGCTTTGTTAAAATTTCTTCAATTTTTTAAAAAAATTCTTCAGGGTTTTCGTTTTTTTATTAAATCAACTTATTTATGAGAGCACTTGTTTTCTTTTAGAACAGCACTTTTATTTCCTATTTGAAAAAATTCTTTTCAATGAAAGCTGAGAGGCTTCTATTTTATGTTTTAAGAAATTAAACCAACTTCAATTACAGCTGTAATTATAGTTTACATATTTTGAATATCGATTTAAAAATTCAAATAGAATTCGCGTACACTCAATGGACAAAAGATTTTTATGAGTTCTTTAATCCATAGTTTTCTTAAAATGTTAATAAGCGTTTTTTTTACGTATAAATATCAAAAACTCAGAATATAGTTTAAAAAATAATTTATTACTATTAAAAGTTAAATGTAATATCAGCAAGAAATTTTTTAATGTTAAATTGCTGAGAAAGGAATGTTTAAGAAAATATCTATTCCTCTTGCAAAACAAAATTAACGTTTTAATCAACGACGGTATTAGATTTATTCAAAAAACATAGTGCCCCCTTTTATAAAAATAGAAGCATAGATTTAGATGTGCTTGTAGATCACAGCCACAATAAAAAACTTGGTTAACTGCATTTGGATAATTTCAGTACGTAAAACAAAAAAAAGCAAAGGGAAAAGATTTTTTTCCCTCCAAATATCCTTATTATTAAGAAATTTTTTTCTAATTATAGAACATCATACACATATGAATATAATATCGAATAGCACACCACATTTAATTCTATCATATGTGATACCAAGGAATGCACGTATCGTTGAATTTTATTTTGTAGGTAGAGTGCACAAATGAGAAATTTACATAGCTCTGAAACAATGCTATATATCTTTAAACTTGTAAGGTATAAAAATTGATTCTTTTTTCATTTGTTGTGTAAATGTTCTTTATACTTAATACACTTAAAAAGGAATATAATATATAATTTTTCTACACCAATCAAATAATTTTTACGAAGTTTGAGTTCCTTTTCTGTTTAATAATATATAGTTATTCTTTAATAAATATTGTCTGCTTAATAATTACTATTGTGTAGACAGATAAAGTCGAAACTTTTTTTTTACTATTATTAACAAGAAAAATAAAATTAAGATACACACTAAATTTTTTAATATTCCTATATTCATACGTAAATAAAATCATTTTTTTGCGATTTGAAGAAAGTCAAAACTTTAAAATGTTCATGTAAAATGAAATTCGAGTAATGATTTACACTACTAATCAAATTTATTTCGCAAAATTGTAGCAAGATTTTTGAAACACTTAAAAACTTATTTGATCATTTACTTATTCTCCAAAAAGTCTATACCTTTTGAAAATGAAATTCACAAAATGTTAAAAAACTAGAGCATTAAATGTTTGCATTATTTTTTTAATGTCAAAATGTTGCTCTGATGTTGATAATTGTTGAATAAACTATACTTTATTCCCATAACATAGATTTAATTATAAATAATTGAATATTGTCCTGTTTTTCATGAAAAATTATTAAACATTTCTTACACTTAATAGTTAAAAGTTAAATAATACCGGAATAAAAAAAGTTTTATTATATAGACCAGTTAAAAAATGTCAGTTTCTTATTTCAATTAATTTCGCTTTGAAATTTGTATCATGTGTTCTTCCGCCAACATACTTTACAATTATCCTTTTTATACGGTCAGATTAAGTTATATCAACTGGAATGCTTGCAGATATTCTTCTAATATGTACACAATGCCTCTTGAGAACTGATTCATGAGTTGTTACAGAATTTCACACAATGAAGCTTTAATAAAATCTTATTGGTCCCACGACTCGTCTCATGTTTTGTATGTTTTTGACTTGTCCGATTTTGGGGCTACATCTCAATTGGTTAAGTAGTACAACTTTATCCCTTTAGTTTGTCTTTTCCGCATATCGGGTAGTCATTTCTAGTGACTGATTAATAAAAGTTATTATAGTTTGGTTGTAATCATTTCGAATATTGACTCAAATGACCCATGCTGCGTTTGGATTCCCATGTGAACTCAAACAAAGTGTGAGATCTTTACCTCGAATAACAAGAGGACGAGGCCGTCCAACAAATCTAGAGTTAATTATGCACAAGAATAATCTTTTACCTCGGAGGAATAAAAGTCATTTCGTTTATTTTTTATAAAAATATATAAATATAAAAAGACGTTTGTAGCAAATTATACGAGGAAAATAAATACTAATTTTTTTTTAATTAGTTCATAAACTTTAAAAGTAGAAGAGACAAAATTTTATACCAGGGTTATTAATCTGAATATCTTTAAAAGTGAGTTTCCATAGATTTTCATTGATTTATTGAAAAGTGATTTTGGCTAAGTTGACTATAAACTCTTTTAAAACCTATATTTCTATGGTTTTATTTATTTATCAATTATTATGGTATTTTTTATTGAAATAATAAGGCAAAAATTATAAATTTTCTTGTTTCAGTTCCCTTGTTGGATTCTAAACAAACTTCGCAGTTTATTCGATTTTTCAATAATGGCATTTTCCTAAATGCATTTATCTGAAATTGGCGAGTTTAATATTACATGTTACATTAGAAGCCTCGGGGCCCCAGTAATTCAAATAGCAAATTTCGTACCAGAAAACTTACCCTATAAAAGTATTGAAATCCTCTGCGTCAACCAAAGTTCGCTGTGTAAAACAAAGGAACCTCTGCAAACTAAACTAAAATTACGCTAATGGAAATGTGGTGAGAGAGGTATATTAGTCATAAGATATTCACTTGATTAAGTTCAAAGTTACAATGCCTTGGATTGAGATCCAACGAAATAATTTTTATTTATGTTAGCCATTCTTAGAAATTTGTAAAATGTAATGAAAAAGATTGAAGTTTAAAAAATCAAATTACAGTCACATTTTCCCGATTTTCTATGTTAATGTTTCCCTGTTTCGATTGTTAAGAATTCTGCATTTGTCATGAGTGGGTAATTCCGTTGTTTTTTTTTTCTACACGTGCTTCTGAAGGAGCGGAATGAATTTTCTTATACTATTTAATAACTCACTCATATAAATAGAATTTTTTTTAATAATCACTTTACAAAATTCTATAATATACAATAAAAGGAAAAATAATCAAAAGTGGGAATAAAAATGCTGTTTATATCTCTCTTTATAATATAAAACTATATACTAAAACAGCTGTGAATAAATATATTTTGGAAATGAAAAATTCAATAAGGTATCTAATTGTTTCAAAATATGATTTTCTTTAGAAATTGCGATCATAATGCAAGAGATAAGAAAATTAATAGATTTAGGTTCATAAGATTTTAAATTTCTACAATAGATTTTGCCTTGACTAGACCTTCTGCATGCATTACACATCATTAACTTTCTCATATTTATTTTCTCTAGAATTGTTGAAAAAGTAAATTATTCATAACTTGATATTTATGTCTTGTATTTGTGTAATTCACTTTTGTATTTAAAAGGCTATAATTCATTTCTTTGGGGGGGGGGAAAGAAGGGGAAAAAAACTTAAACTTACTTGTGACTTAAGGCTTTTTATTTAATCTCTGAAATAATAACAATTTAAAAGGTGAATCGTTGAAAAAACTCTGACCATCCATATTTTTAGAAAAACGTCCGCAAAAATAGAAATATTTTATGGCTGTTATCTCATATTCTGACACATTTTCAAGTTATTCCCTGTTCTGACACGGATAAAGGCTTTCCACGTGCATTACACGACGATTAGGGCCTCTACGTCATATCGACAACCAATCAGAATATTTCAAGCAGTCGTGTACAACTGTATTTTATGCTCACACCCTATTCCAGAAGCTGAGTATCCCTCAACTCCGTAATGACTCACATTCCAGTTATTCCCTGTTCTGATAAGATTGGACACAGATAAGGACCGGGCCTCCTCGTGCATCTTACACTATGATAAGGGAATCTACGTCATATCGATAGCGAAGGGAAGGGGGGGAGACCCTCCTATTGGACGATGGCTTTGTGTGGGGGAAGGGGAGGTGGAACCTTCCTGTTGGACGATGGTTCTGTTGGGGGGTAGGGGGAGGGGGAAACCCTCCTTTTAGACGATGGCGGGAAAAGGGAGCCCTTCTATTGGACGATGGTCTTTGGCGGGAAAATGGAGCCCTTCTATTGGACGATGGTTCTTTTGGCGGGAAAATGGAGCCCTCCTATTGGATGACAGGCTGACACGCCCATTTCCTTTGTTCTACCCGAGGACCTGCTACTACTACTGACGTACAGCGATCATTTCCTAATGAAATTTCGTCCTTGCTCAATAATTTCAAGTGTCCTAAATAAAAATGGTCTTTCGCTCCGTATCTCTGCTATCCGAAAAATATTTGTACCACACAAAAACATTTGATCTACTTAGACAACAGTCCCTGTAAATTTGTTTCATGAGCTGGTATAATTCCGAAGCACTTTTACCAAGCTTTGAGTTAAATTTAATCACAGTTCTTTTCTCTATCTTAAGCAATCTACATGCAAAAAATTCACTACTACAATGATGCTCGTCTTCTCTCAGCTACTTAACTTAATTAGCCCAACTTGTTGGCAGCGTGTCAGCAGACCATGGACGTTATGACACATTCACATGCAGAAAGATATTTGAACCGTTGCATTTTAATCTCGGCATGTCAACAGATAAAGAAAGAGAAACGAATTTTTCACAAAAGGAAAAAGAGAATTTTTCTCAAAGCAGTGTTTTAAAAGTTGTTTGGTTCCAAAAAATAACATTACAGCTGCAAGTTTCCAAGTTGCCCATTTCAATGCACACCCCGAGAAATCTCTTTCCAAAGGAGAATTTGTAGAAAAAAAAACGTTTTTAGAATGTATTCCGACATTGTTTGTTGATTTTAAAGAAAAATAAAATATACCCTATGTTACTCGCTGATAACGTAGCTTTCCAATGGTGAAAGAATTTTCAAAATCTGTTAAGTGGCTTAGGAGTGAAAACGTAACAAACTCTCATTCTATTTTATAATATATTATTAAGATATGTATAACGATACTAATAAATAATATTTCGTAATATATATCGTATGTAATTTTTGTTACTCTTTATTTATTGTCGTTTGCACCAAACACTTTAAGAATTTTTTAACCCCACTAAAAACTTTAAATTCGTCAAACCATTTTTACCCGTTAAACCAATAAAATTTTAAACATGGTAAATTTTAAAAATACTCAGTTAAAAAATTTTAAACATAACTGTAAAGCAAATGGGCATTAGTGACTCACGAGCTTGTATTGAAAAAAATAACAAAATTTGACCCACGTCTCAAAAAGGCTCGCCATCTCTGATATAGGCTATGTCATCTTTTAGTTACTTACATTATTTCGCAAATCATTCTATTTGATCTCCAGGGAATTCAACACTGCCTCAAAGAGGGCATAAAATCTGTTTAAATATACCCTTTTTGATTACCAATGAACCCCTGTGTGAAACGGTTAAAGTCTTCGTCATTTTCCAAACAAAGTTAGGCAAATAATCTTTCATTGCAGGCAGTCGTTTTGTGATTTTGTTAACTGCTCTCATGACATGACCTAGTGATCCACGGAAACGTTCATTAAGATTTTTTGCTACGAAATGATGTCGATGAGTGACACAATAAACACGAAACAGCTTGTTTTACATAAAAAAGTCTCGGTATCTTCCTGCACTTGCCAGAGCACCATGAGTAGCAACAGAAATGATATTAGTCAAGGGTACAACTTTGAATTTAAACATGTTTTAAAGCAAATATCCTTGAGATTTTCTGTCTCATATTGCGCGTTTTTATACCCTGTACTAATTTTTTTTCTCTTTTTTCATTTCTAGTTTTATTTGGAAGTACATTAACAAGACACATTCGAAGGAAGAGGCAGATTTCACATTTTTCAGTTAAATTTTCTCTAACAAATATTTTTTTCAGAGAGATCACTATTCCTTGAAGTACTGCACAATTTCAGAATTATAAACGCGTTTAAAATCTCATTTGATAGTTGGCATTCGACAACTTTTAGAAAGAAAACTGTTCTTGGACATTTACTTTTTTCTGAGAGTATTATATAGTGAAACAACAAATGTTGACACTTAGAGAAATTATTCTAGTGAAATTAGCAGCTGGATTTGTTAACGATTTAGATACCAGACATATAATAAATTTTTCCGTAGATGAAATATGGAATGATTTCATAAAGGAAAGAACATCAGAATTTGGCATTCCATTAACCTTGCAAGAGAATATTATTGCCTTGATAAAACCCATCCAATTAGAAGTTATTAATTGGTTTTCCGATCACGATGGAATTTTCACAGAGACACAAGAATGTGTGATTGAGTTTTGCTTTAATCCAGACGGAACGGTGGATAGAATCAAAACTGCCGATTTATTAATTTATTCAAAATGGTTGGATGTGCAAACGCGTTTCGTGTTAGCTTGTCAATATTGGTCAAGTTGGGATGTCCGAACATTCTTTCGTAATTTGCACAAATTTGAGAGTAAGAAAATTCGTAAAAAGTACTCAACAGCTAACGAGAACTTAAACGAGCATGAAGAAAACATTGTACTGTGGACTAGACACTACAAAGAGGGTTATATCTCTGAATCCCAGTCAAGGGGTTGGTGCTATCAATGTTATAATTGGAATTACGCGTCTCTACAGAGTCGCCTTTTGGATGATCTAACACAGGAGGAACGTTTATCTCTTTTAGAGGATGAGTTTGAAAATACAGATTGGATACACGTTCAAAGCTTTTGTCTTTCAAGAATGAGTGCTGATCATCGGGAAGTTCTACTAAAACGTTTTCCTCTGAAAGTTTTAAGAATATTTCTATCTTGGCCTTGTCAAAGATTCTTTCTGGATGCTGCCAATAAAGTTCGGGATCATTTACTAGGGAATCACTTTACTTGCTTATTGCACATCATTATCTATCAGAAAATTCTAGAGCTGTGGAAAGACTATGATTATGTGAACCTTTTACGAGAGTTCTGGTATAGAAGCCCTGATAATTTAAAACAGTATGTAGAAAGGACAGACATTTTCGAGATATTGATAAAAATACTTAAGAATGGTTTCCACCCGAAAAATGTACCTGGAAACTTTTTTTTACATGATGGTAAGTTTATTAACAATGCATTTTTTTGTAACGATAAAATAAAAAAAATCGTAAGAGATCAATAAATTTTATGTTTAAATTTGTGAGTACTTCAATTATTTTGTCATCTTTTTTTTTTCTTTGATCTAGTTTTCATGTTTTACACCAGAAGATTTCCAAGAAATTCGGATGTATCAAGTAAAAATATTAAATATATGTACTGTCTGTCCACACAAACTCGCTCTTATATATATATATATATATATATATATATATATATATATATATATATGTATACATATATGTTTGTGCTTACGTATATATGTGTATACAGTCGGGTTCCGATTTAATGAATTTCGTGATTCAGTGAATTTTTTTCTTCCCCCAATTAAAATAAAGGCTAAAAACCCTATTTAACGAATAAGGTATCCCGAAATTTCGAATTATTTCAGCAGCTGAAAAAAAATTTATTTTATTAGTTTGTATAAGAAAAAAATTTCATTTTATTTCCAAATGCCATATCCTTTTTATCATCAACAGAAAAACACTTTTCTTGGAAGTAGTCAATTTTACTTGCAAGGGTGAAAGCCATTATTAGGCTTTTTTATAAATGCAGATGGTTTATGAAAGTAACCTATCGTTTGAGTATTAAGTAGAAGAGAAATTCCTTTCTTATCCCATTGCAACTGACAACGTAGGGCAGTTCTTCTCAATCTTTCAGTATTGGCGACTCAATTTTCTATCATAGTTTTGAAAAATGAATCGCCAATACTCCCCCCGAAATAATAATGTTTTGAATGCCATAATAATGCACTATGACGCTAAAGCTACAATACGATTTTAATTATAAAGCACACGAAATATCGAGATAAGACTTCATTTCAGTAAATTAAATTTTTTTAATACTTTTTTTATATGCTTGCACCTCCCCCCTCATAGAGTTATCACGCCCCCGGCCAGGGGGGTGCACCCCACAGTTTGATGATTTTAACGCATTAAAAGACGTACTACCTACGTTTGCAACTGTAGTTGAGGAAACTGTTTACATGTTGGACCCAATGAATTGTGATTCTAATGCAGAAATAGACAATGAATATTCTATCAAAACTTTAAAATTTTTCAATGTTTTAAATTCTTTTCAAACTGTGAATACATACCTCCCTCTTCTGCAGGAGAATGCAAATGATGCAGTATTTTCTTCTCTGTGTAAAGTTTCTTCTCTGTCGAGACTGGAATCAAAAAGATTTTCAATCATCTATTAGTATTTTAAGTTAGTATTTTAAAGCTTCCAATTAACTGTTGCGTGCTAATTCACTAATAGTATTTATAGCTGTTCAATAAAAAGCGTGTAGTTTCTAAATACTGATATTATATGTGTAATTGCTTATAGAATTTCCAAAAGGGAATTTGTACTTTGCTTAGACTCCGATGTGGCGAATAAACCCGAATTAACGAACAATGTGTTTGATCCCGATGAATTCTTAAAATAAGGGTCCGACTGTATATATATATATATATATATATATATATATATAACTTAACTCAGTAGCGCAACAGCTCATGAGGACCAAGGCCTATTGTGCCCAACTTAGTTTACGTAATCTTTAGCTCAAAGGTGTTCTGGTCAGGTGGTCAGCCTGACTCGAAACCTCCAGTGCTAAGTTCCTAAGCAAGCTTCGTACTCATTTTATAGATTCACTGTAGGAATGAAAGTCTGAGTCAACCTTGCCCAGCCCGGTGTTTGAACCTCGGACCTGTGGTATGGAAACACGATGCACTAACCGCACAGCCTGTGGGCTTCATATATATGTGTATGTAAGTATGTATGTGTCTGATGTTTCAAGTTAACATCAAGCTATTTAAAAACAGTTTCATTCAGCAAGCAATCTATAATTCTATCGCTGAGAGAAAAAGAACGCCAAGTGAAGTCTAAGTGGATTTACCTCTTATGTCCAGAACAGTTAACTACCATTCTTATTTATATGTTTTACTTGAAAATTAAGGATGATATACGAGGCTGTGTAAAAATAATGATCTGGGATTAGAAGTGTTCTGTTTGGACCATCTATTCGGAGAAATAAGTGGGTGTTTAACTTAGACTTGAAGATGCAACAGTACATAAAAGTTAATTGGTATAGAGAACTTAAATTTAGATCTAAGTAATTTTCATTACATTTATACTTAGTAAATACCTTATAGTATTCCTAATCAATTTTGATTCATGGGGGCTCTTATCTAAATGGAAGTCAATGTTGAAACCTATTCTAATCACTAAATTCCCGTATCACATTTTTCCGGCTGTTGTGCACACAGGGGTAATGGGGGGATCGCAGGGTCCAGACCCCACCCCCAGCCTCTGAATTTTTCGATGGATTATAATCACATGCATATAGGATGCGTAATGGCTTTTGAGATTTCATACTCTACTTACTGAGTAGCCTAGAGATCGTTAGTGCAGTCATCGTTGTCCCATTAAAACACCAAAACGTTAAGAAAGACTTATCAAGAGATGTGAGCACCTTTAATTTCTCGGTCGGCCTTAACCACTACAGCACTATAATTCAGTTGCTCATGGTGTGTATTTGTTATTGCTATTAAGTGTTTCAGGAGCTATGGCCAGTGTCATACGATTCAACTTTGTGTCAGTCAACTCGCGCGTCTCCTGCCACCACACCTCTGTGTGAAGAGGAGAGAAATTCGTTTCACATGCGAAAACAAAGTTCATCGAAAATCGAGAGTCGTGGTCTTCGAAAAGAGAATTATTTTATTTATCAAAGCCACATATTGTGTGTGTGTGTCTACAGAAAAGTTATTTTAACAGTTGGCTTACTAATTTAGGATGAATCGTATTCTTAAAATAATTTGCTTTCTCTGAAGAATTAATAATAAAATTAATTATTGTGTAATTATTAATTTAAAATTTTTTAAACTTAGTAAAATACATAAGAAGGTTTAATTGTTGAAACATTTTGTTAAAATTTAAATTAACTATTTTTTGAAGAGATAACTTCTTTATAGACGCGTTTTTCTTGAGTGAACTTGAATGACGCGTTACGCTCGGGAATGTAATGCTCATTGGACTTTTTTCGTCTTTCGTCGGAAATCCTGTTTGGACCATCACCTCCTAGATCAGGGGTGGCCAACCTTTTTGGGAAGCGTGCCACAATCTGATAAAAAAAAATTACGCGTACCACTTTCAACTTTTCCACAAAACTAAAAAATATACAAAAGTGAAAATTTTTTACTTATATGCTTATTATGGGTTACTTACACCAAAAACATATTTTTAAATGCAAGTTCTATACAGTGAAAATGTAAAAAGAAAATGGTATAACAAATAAAACATAAGTAGAAACTTATATTTTATTGTTGATAAATTTTTACAGGATCAGTCAGTTAGCTAAGGTACAAAATAAAAATAAGCAACTTGAAACATTTAATTTTAAATGATTACTAAGCAGTCTCTTAATGTGGCTTTTGAATCTGTAGTTTTTTTCCTAAATCATCTATATTTGGATTAGTCCGTGAAGCTGCTAACAAAATTAGGTGTTTTAGGTGCATATCAGTTAATTTTGAGCGATATTTTGATTTAATTACGTTCATATAACAGAAAACATTTCTTCACAAACATATGTTGATCCAAACCTACAACAATATCTGACCGCTAAATCATGTAAATTTGGAAAATTACTTGGTGGCACAAATTTCCAAAATTCGATGTAATTCGGATCATTTGCGGTTAAAATAATTTCCTTACATTTGCTTTTTAGAGTAATATGGTGCTGTAGGTCAACAATTTCAATTCGTACCTGAGGTGGGTAAAAATTAATGTCTTGAAGAAAAATCGAAAAAGGATTTGTGAAAAGTTCAGTATTTTTTTTTATCATCTTTAAAACCCTCAAACCTGGCAATGAAAGAATCCTAAAAAATTGATATTAAATTTTTAAATCTATCATAGTTCGGAACATTACTAACTTTGGTAGATAATTCCTGCATGAATGGGAAATAAGATAATTTTCTCTCTCCAAAAACCAGACAAAAAAGCAAAATGTGTTCACAAAAGAAGATATATGACCAACTAGGGTAGGAAAAATACAATTTTTTCCCTGCAATCTTAAATTTAAATTGTTTAAATGTTCCATTATATCGATAAAAAATGCTAAATCCCACAGCCAATTTTTACTCCTAAGGAGCGAGCATTCACTGGACAGTTCATCGTTTCTTCCAGATATTCTAAATCACATTCCATGTAACTTCAAAATAACGCAAGTAAACTGCCTTTGGAAAGCCAGCGCACACTACACTGAAGGAGTAACTCGCCATTTTCTTCCGTTTCTTCGGGGAAAAGCGTACGAAATCTTCGTCGATTTAGAGCACGAGCTCGTATTTTGTTGATACAGCGTACACGGGGTCAAAAACGAAAGACAAGTTTAAGTCCTTGGCACAAAGAGCTTCTTGATGAATAATAAATGATACTTAAAAAATTTTCTTCCCAAATAATTTTCAAGCAATGCAACAAAACCTTTTCATCTGCCAACCATGTAAGCGCTCCATCTGTGCAAGCATTGCCTAATATTGCCCATTCTACTTGTTAACTTCGCGATGCATTTTTAAATTTCTTAAAAATATCTCACCTGTAGTTAAAACTAGTTGGCGCAATCAAGAAGTTTTCCACAGTATCAAATTTTTGTTCATGTAGCGCACAAAGATGCTTAACTTGCGCATTGTCAGTGATATCACAGCTTTCATCCAAAGTAAATGAAAAATATTTGC
>BMAO01012894.1:0-17723 GCA_019973975.1 Trichonephila clavata
GTGTATCAAAGATTTTCTAACTAAAAATAAAGTATTGTGATGATATGTTTTCGATTTTCTTTAAATGTAAGGAAGGATCTGATTTTTCAAAATATCCCAAAAGAATTCACATTAAAAAGAATTCATGATCGTGATTTTTTTGAGCAGACGATTTTTGATGTTACAGAATTTGTAAATATAAACAAATGAAATTTCTTGAGGTTGTATCAGAATGTTAAATTTACGCGCTCTCTGGTTTTTTTTTAATTGAAATAATTTTTTTTACGAGCCAATTTTGTAATTAAAGAATTGTAAAAAATATCGAAGTGTTTCAATGATCACAGAAAAATTTATTTCATTTAGTATATAAAATGATTCTTTTTCTTTAAAAAATCTTGCAGCAAAATTGGTTGTGTTAGCTGTTGCAACAGAAGAAACAGATGGATTTAAAAGGTTTATGCGATCAGCAAGAGTGTATGGTTTAAATGTGGAAGTAAGTATGATTTTATATTTTTCATTATGTTTCAAGGTTGTTTAAGAATGCTTTGATATTAAGTAATGTTTTTTATTAATTGTAAAAAATTAATTGTTAAAAATAAATAGAAAATAATTTTTCTGTATAAAACTGTTAAATCTATAGAAATAATTATAACAAGCATTGTGTTATTGTAACTTTTTTGCTGTACTTTAATTTTCCGTATATTGCCTTCATTTTATAATTTAATAAATTTCAACAATGTTTAAAAATTCAGTAACTTATTTTCATTTGCTTTAACTGATATATTTGCCTAAAAATATATGTCTTTAAAAGTATACATTTTTTTAAAATATTTTTTTTTGTGCTATCCTATATTTATTGAAATAAGTAACTGTGTTAGGAATATAGCTTTATGTTTTTTTGCTACAGCTATGTAAAATTAGGTAAATGTTTTGTTGATCACACACAATCGAAAGATTTTATTGCATAGATATGCCTTACATATAACAAAAGTGTACAATAATTTTGAAATGTACTGAAAGTTAATGTTTTCTTTTGTTTATAATGGGGTAATAAAATTAATCTTTAAATAAAATCTTGTGCTGTTTAGGTTTTAGGGATGGATGAAGAATGGAAAGGAGGTGATGTTCGATTATATTCTGGTGGGGGACAAAAAGTCAATATTCTGAAAAGAAGCAATGAAGAAATATTGGGAAGAAAGAAGACCTTATTATTATGTTTGTTGACAGGTATGCAAAAAGAAAAAAAGTTGCAAACATTTTACGCAATTTTAATAGCAAAACTGATTAAAAAATAATTTTATGTGTTTATTATTGATATTTATGATATTTTCAAAGTAAAATTCATGTTATATGTTCATCAATTAGATATTTTCATGAATATGATCTCCCAGTATTATTTATTAGCACAGAGAAAAAGTTGAAATTTATTTTGATTCATAGGAAATGACTAATTAAATAAAGAGGGATATATCTTCAATATATGCTGACTGTTTTTAGAAATATTGATTTTTGAGTAGCATAATATATATTAGCATTTTTACTATTAAATAATTTTGATTTCTTAACTTAGTGTTTCCACTGCTTGGATTAATTTAAACACTTTTTTGAATGTTAATTAGGTATATATCATGTTTTGGTATTCTTAAAAGAGATTGTGATAAATATTTTAAGACAATATCAAAATCTAGATTTTTTTTCTATTATATTATCGAATGTTGCTGAAGGAAATTCGGTACTCAATGTCACTGTAGCAAAATTGGCGCCTCATGAATTGAGCCATGATTTCAAAACTAAAAGATTATAATGTGTTTTATTTGAAAAAAAAAACACCCCAAAACAAGCAACCAGATTTTGGTGAAAAATAGTGCGTTTTATGTGGTGTGTAAATTTGGCTGTGATGATGTTAATTTGTAAGTACTGGAAATTTTGTTTAATTAGCAAAATAAGTTGATTATAAAATTTTGTTTTAGTAGAGCATTTATGTTTTTTCATCAGTTGCATAATCCATATAATCAATTTCAGATTCCATTAATCAGACTTTTTTTGTTAAATTATATCGTTTTTAAGAGATATTGTTAATATTTTCATTTACCAAATATTATTTTATGGAGTATCATTCCCAAATGTCATATATTTATAAATATATATTTGGTATAAATTATATATATATAATTCAGTATTATCATACACAAATTTTGCATCCTTAATCTAAGAGTAAATAATTATGTCTGTTACAGTATTTGTGTCTATTATGTCAAAATTTTATCACATAATTTTCTGTAACACTTTAAAATATATGTAAAATTTGAAAGCATTTTATGTTATATATAAGCTTGTGAAAATTTCATTTTTGGGATTTGAGGAATAGACAATTTTGTTGTGTTTTGAAATTTTTAAGCTAATTTTTTTAAGTGTTCCATTTATTTCTATGAGAAATATTGGTACTTATGTATCATCGCAACAATTGTCAATGTTCAAGATAACTCACCAAGTTGGCAACACTAAATTTGCATGTGTCGTATGCACTGAATTGGCAATCATGTGCTTTGTTTCATATAATGCCACCAATAAGTTGTGATAATACCCAAGTACTGAAATATTATACAATTAAGTGCATTGAGCCTATTTAAATAGATTTCTCAGGATTAGTTGTATGTCAATAACCATTTTTTCTTATATAATGTATCCAGTTATATAAAAAATATGTGTATAGTTTCAGTTTGCTTAATACAATATAATATTTACAATAATAATATTTTAGAATTAATAATTTTAAATAATTTTCTGCTAGTTAAATGATTTACCTGCATGGTTTAGAACTAATGGAAGTAAATAAATAGTAAGAAAGAATACAATATCCATCCTAGAAGTGTTTTGAGATGGTAAAGAATATTTCATAGATTTACTAACAACTTTTGGAAAACAAAATTTCGACATTCATAAATATAATGAGAAAAAAATTGCAATATTTTTTTATTGGAATTGGATATCTGAGGTTTTTTTATATGATTATACCTCGTCATATTTATATTTTTGACTATAATTTTTTTAATGCTTACAAACAGAAAAAGTTCTCAAAAAGAAAATTGATAATTTTTTTTATAATTCTATGAAATACATTTCTCAAATTATGTTTTTATTTCAGCTATGATGTGATTTTTATGGCTGGACCAGAAGAAATTTTGAAAAGATTTCATAAGACTAAATCAAAAGTTTTATTTTCCGCAGAGGGCTACTGCTGGCCAGATGGTTCACTTGCTGTAAGTAATATATGTATATAAACACTTTGTTGTTTATTTGCTTAAAATATATTTCATGGGATTCATTTTTATTGCTATGGTACTCTTAAATGTTTTTAGTATTTAATTATTTTGTATTCCATCTTAATATATTAAATAAAAAAAAAAACCTGATGTTATCTAATAATTTAAATGAGAATATTGCTAGTGCATGCCTTATTTTTCTATATTTTTTGAAACGTTTTGCAGATATCAAAGTTTATAATTTTTTCATAGGATGCTGCATTTTGATTTTGATTAAAGAAAAAAGATGTGACTTTTAAAAAATTTTCTTATTATTTATAGGATAAATACCCCAAAGTAGAAAAAGGCAAAAGGTTCTTAAATTCTGGAGGTAACTATTATTTTATTACAAATTTCTTACATTTCTTACAATTATTATTACAAGAACTTTTTATCACAGACTAAATGACAGCTTTATAGTACTTATTTGTTATATATTTAATTATGTTTTATATGCATCACACATTGGAAAAGAAAGTAATTTATAAATGATCAGTAGTCATAGTACATAGTTCTAAGCATTTTAAAATTAGTGATATGAAACAATAACTTTTTCATAAGTATAAAATTATATGTATGGAAATGTGTGTGTATGGGAGGCTAGGGGAGCAGTAAAAAAAATAATCCCTTAATGGATCCATATTTTATAATTGACTGACATTGAAAATATACAATAGAAGATGCATGTTTATTTGCTGTTCAAATCTAGGTTTCTCAATAACTAATCTCAATATTTTAACTGTTTTTATTATACAAAAAGAATAGTTTTTATTTTATTTTAAAATTAAGCACTTATAGTTTCACTTTCTCTAAAAGATTTTTTAATTGTGGAATTAAGTATTTTATCATTGAAAACTGTGTGAATTAGTAACTCAAGCATATAAAATTTATTTTTAATATAACCATGTTCATGTCTGGTATTTTTGAAAACATACATTATGCATAAATATTTAAGTAATTGACAATTTATTTAATAAAAGATTCAATTTGATTTTTTTATAGCAAACATTGATTTTTTATAGCAAAAATCCTGATTTTCTTCATTTTATTTACCCTGTAAATTAAATAAAATTCAAATTTTATTCAATTTTATTTATCAGTATATTTATTATGTATCCTATATTGTTTTCCATTAAAATGGTATATTTTATAGAATTTACAATTGTAATGAAGTACAGTTTGTGATTAACTTTGTAGAGCTGATTATAAAAAAGCCCCCCCCCCTTTTTAAAAAAAAAATAGTTTTCTGTTTTTTAATCATGTTTGATAAGATTGTCTTTGATTATTATTAAAAAATGGGATGTAAAATTGGAAAATTTTTTTGTGATGAAATCGTTTGAGCATAAATATTTTATTGATACTTTGCTATCCTTAACTGAGGGTGTATCTTATACTGCTACTTTTCATATGTATGATTTAATCAGTTTTTCTGTTATAAGGTCTGTTCTATGTTTTGTTTTCTACACATAAAAGCTAAATATATTAATTTAAAGGTTTCCGAATGAAAAAATGTGTATTTTTAGAATGTTTGTAAGGGGTTTAAGAATACCATGTTCTAAGTGATTTTTTACCTTACAATGCTATATAAATTTTCATGAAAACTGGAAACATTTTCTGCCTTAAAATGTTTACTCAGTTAGGAATATCTTTCATATTAGAAGAAAGCATAAGCAACAACCTTATCTTTATATTCTAATAATCAAGCTCTTTCATTTGTTATTCAGTCAATTTTTTTTAGTCTATGTAAAAATTTGAATGAAATATGTGGGATGTTTTAATGCTAAGACATTTGTATTATATTAAAAATTAAATGAATTATCATATTGTAAAATCTTTATTTTCTAGTTTGGGATTATTACTTTAATTTGAAGTTCTGTTAAATGCCAACTTCATTGTTTGTTTATTTGTATTCAATTTTAAAAAAAGAATCTTTTTAAACTTATTTATTGTTCAATTCTAAGAAAAACTTCTTTATAAATTTTATTCAAGTTTAATAATTGTTATCCAATATGAAACCTAGGATAAATAGGCTTCTGTCATTTTTGCAGATGAGTTTTGCATGTGAACATGTGCCAATACGTCGGATTTTTTTTTAGTTTTATATTTGGATGAAATGAATGTTTGGCATGTTTTTCAGTAAAAATAAGTTATTATTTTTGCTTTCGTTTGTTTCAGTTTTAATTTATAAGACTAGTTATGTGCAATTAATCAAAACCTTTCCCATTTTTATTTTTCCAAATTATTTGATGTTTCTATTTATTTTAATCGTAGACTAATTGTTTTGTATCTGTTTTTACATTATAAATTTTTTATGTGTTCGTGTTTTATTTGTAATTTGCATGCCTCATGTGTATTTCTATAATTTTGCCCTAATTTTGCTTACTACTTTCTATTAACATATTCTAATGGTTGTGAAAAATATATTTCTTAACTGTGGTATTTTGTGCTTTCTTCTTACCCTGCTACTACTTTGCTTTGTTTGGTGAATGACAGACTGTCCAGACTTCTCTTATACAGGTAAGAATGGCATAGTGGAATTTTTATACCCTCCCCTAATTGATATTTCTCAGAATTATGAAATTTCTCTAAATTTTATTTTGGATGCATTAATAATTGGGTTAAATGGATTTTGATAGCTTATAACCATGCATTTTCTGTGCTCTTTGGAGATAAAAAAAATATTAGATTAGTTTTTTTTAATAAAAGTTTGCTTTAGAATTAAAAAAAAATACACCTGCACTAAGAGTTTCATATATCAAACTGTTTAAAATAGATAGCATAAAAAATTACTTTTATTTTAATTCTAAAGGCATTTAAGATCAAATTACAGTTTTATTGTAAATTTACATTAATTATCTCTTAAAAAATCAATTCAAAACTTTTAATGAACATAATGTTATGATATCAAACTTTTTTTTCCTCATTGAAATCACACTTAAATACTTCACTGATTCTGAGGCCAATCTTGATTTATGCTTGCCCAATTTTGAATTGTGCAGCCCATACTAAAATAAAGTCAATTTGAAAAGCCCAAACTTAATAATTAGAACTATAAATGCAATTAATTGGTATTGAAGACCTCAGAATTGACCTTTAATCTTAAAACTCTCAGAGAGTTTATTAAAACAATCTGCATTAAATTGTTTTCTAACATTGAGTCCCATAAAAATAGAGTAATAGCCCGAATTGAAAAATATTCCTACATCCTCTTTTTAATCATCTTTGAAATATCCTTCTTGCTATTTTATTATGTTTAATCCGAACAAACTTCACTGAAAATGTTTTTTTCCTCTCACATACATAGATAAATTGACTGAACTTGCTCTACTCTATTAGAGAAGAACTGGCCCAGCCAGTAGTGTTCTGTGCTCTTGTAATGTCTTGCTTCCAAAATTTTCTGATTCTCAACATCCCCTGTAAAACCTGCTCCCTGATTGGTTGATAACCTAGGTTACTTAAAATCCATAAAAACTCGCCTTTCTGAAGCAACCATCACTCTGAGTGGAGATTTCCTCAGTGCAGGTCCCTTGTGTATCAAATGTTTTTCTCCCCCCCAAAATAGCCAAGTCAGTTGCAATTTGCGCTTCGGCACACCAGACCTAATCCTGACTGACACAGAACTCATTACAAACATAGCACAAATAAATTTCATGCTTTAATTTTAAATTAATTCATATTTTTTATTAATTTAAAGCTAATGTTTCCATAACATTTTGTAATAAATTGTTCACTCAAGTTAAATTTTTAAAAGTTTGTAAACTACCTTTAAATGCAGTAATAGGCTAAAACAAAGTCAACCAAAGCTAAAACCAAATCAACTCTAAATCTAATAATGACAGTAGGTAAAGTTTACATATGGAAACTGGTACTCTGTCTCCCATTCAACCTATGTGGCCATGATAGCCTAGTGGTCAAGGTAATGGATTTGTGGCTGGCGTGCCATGAGTTAGAGCATAGTACTTCTGAGGACCCTCCATGTAGTGGGAGGATACTCGTTAAATCAGTTGAAGCTCAAACATCCTCTTGTTGCTGTGTGGTGTGGAAGTCAGGAGAGAGGTACCAGCTCGGGTGTCATCCTCATCACTTGACCATGATTCAAAATTACAAGGTCTGTTGCCCAAAGCCCTGGTGTAG
This sequence comes from Trichonephila clavata, assembly GCA_019973975.1. NCBI lineage: Eukaryota > Metazoa > Arthropoda > Arachnida > Araneae > Nephilidae > Trichonephila > Trichonephila clavata. The sequence goes on from BMAO01012894.1 coordinate 7,416, forward strand.
TTAAATAGTGCAACTTTAATATTGACTCACTCACTCATTCAACTTCCTTAAATACTTACCAAAATTTATGAACATAAAAAGTTTTCTTTTCTTACTAATATTTGGCTTTGGAAATTGAAATACATTGCATAACTTACTTTGAATAATTTATTTTATCAATTTAAAAAATATATATATATCTTTTTTACTTATTTTAAATGTAAAAGTTATGTTATCAAATATAGATTTATCTCATAAATATATATTCCTAAGTAATCATAACAATATTTTTAATGGTTAAAAGGTCGCTATGTTTGGTCAAATTTTACTGGAATTAAAACTTATTTTTGCAAATTTATTGCTTTTTAAACCTCATACATCTGAAAGAAAATTTAAAATGAATTTCATAAAGTAATAATTGATTTTCACACATTAATAATTAATAATTTTAAAATATTTTTTTCAGTGAGGTATTTCTTTTTAGTAATTGGATTTTTACTGGCGAATAATGGGTTGTGAAACAAATTAAAATTTTATATGATATATGTTCAAAATATTGCAGAAAATTATGTTTATTTCTTCAGTGAATTCAAATATATGTTTAGTATTTTTAAATGCATCGTTTGGAAGAATTCTTTGTTTTTAATATCTAAAAATATTTAAAATCCAGACAAAAATACCAAAAATATGTTAATTTGTATAATGTATCTTCATTAAAATGTATTCTTCTAACTGTGATTTGACTTTTCTATGATTTATGCTTCTATTTAAATCTAATATGTATTTTTTTCTATTTAATCTAGAGTATATTTTTTTTATTCAATCACTAAATCATTATGAGTTGCCTTGTTTTATTAGGTTAAAAATGGAATTAACTTTTCATCTAAAATTTATGCCTTTTTTAAAAAAAAATTACATGATTCTGAAAAAAAAGTTTAGAAAATAATGCTAACTCTAAGCATAAAATTTTTTTGGTTCTCATAGAGTATCACAATTATGTCAATGAAGCATTGTAATTTTTTTTGTGGGGGATTTTTATATATAATGTAGCAATCTTATCTATCTATGTATATAAACTAAACTCAGTGGTGCAACAGCCCATGAGGGTCAAGACCTACTGTGCCGATCTCAGTATACGTGACCATTGGGCTCTAAGGTGCATGAGCAGATGTCCCAATCAGGTCATCAGTCTGAAGAAAAATCCCCAGTAGTTAGTCCCCAAGTAAGCTTGGAACTTATTTATCGACATACTGAAGGGATGAAAGGCTGAGTCGACCATGCCCAGCCCAAGGATAGAACCCCAGACCTGTGATGTGGAAGTGCGATATGCTACCACTCGGCCACTGGGGCTCTTCTATGTATATATTTGTATCTCTCTGTCTCTGTTTTCTGTTTTAATATCCATTCTTTAATCACCTTTTGAGATTAACTTTAAAAAAGTTTTAAGCAGATAACTGTGTGTTTTTTTTGGTGGAAAAATTGCAATACAATAGATTAAAGAATAGCTTCAAAGCCAAATTTTTCTTTTGCTTCTTGATCTTGGTGGTGTACAAGCTCAGTCATATATGATACAAAATAGCTGTTTCACTCTGCTTTTTTTAAAAAATTTCCATTGTGCTGACTCCTACTTTCCTTTGACATGATATATGTGAATACAAGTCTCAGTATTTATGAAATTATATAGAATTGAGAATTTAATATTTGAAACTACAGTTAGAATAGAGTAAAATCACTATTTCATGTATTTAAGATTTTTTTTCCATATATATCACAATACTTCTATCTTTAAGTAGTTAAGAATTTTTCCTTTCTCATTTTATATTTTGCCAAAAAGGCATTGTCACAGCATGAATCCAGTGTTTTTATTTTGTTTTGAATAGAAACAAATTTAACAATTATGATGAAAGATAGACTACTGTTTTGAATTGATTCTATTCCCAACATATTGATTGCAGTTCTTAACATTGCATTCCCAAAATTCTCATTGTATTCAAGCGTTTGAAAATTTGATCAAAAATAGAAGTTTCATTGCTTTTTTCTTTGCAGGCTAATTCTACAGTATTGGGAAGTCACAGTAGCTTGGTAGTCATGATCACAAATTCATAGTTGACTTTGTCTCAAATTTCTGATCTCATTGGGAACCTGCTTATAGAGAAGCTGATGTGTGTTAAATTTATTATGGCTCCAATTCTTCACATTTGCATGGTTTAGAAGTAAGGAGAGTAGGTGGCTTAGGCATCATCCTCATCACTTGAGGTCCATTGCCAATAGCCTTCATGTTGTTTTAAAATGTGGCATTAATAAATAATCACTTTCTCCAGAGCATCATTTTTATAAATTAATATTTATTTGGAAAAAATAAGGTAGGAGGAAAAAATTATTGAAAAAACTGAAACCAAATCATTATGAAAATTGATGCCATGAAGTAATTACATGAACAAATGTGATTGTTCATTTTTTAATTTTAGAATTTCCACTAACATATTTCCAAGGTGGCTGTGACAATTACCTTAATTCATTTTGCTATTTATTAAATAAAAATTTTCTCTTTTGTAGGTTTCATGGGATATGCTCCTTATATTTATGAAATTGTTACTAGTTCTCCTTTGAAGGATGAAGAGGATGATCAGCTGTTTTACACAAAAATATATCTTGATGAAGATCTTAGGGTAATTTTCTTTTATAGAAAGATTATTTATTCAAAATAGCATGGTAATGTAATGGGTTGGAGGGAAAGTTCTGTCGTATTTTAAAGAAAATATTTGAGTTCGTTTATAAAAATACGTGTTTAATATTAATCAATTATATATGCTCCTTTATTTGTTACAACCTATTGCCATCTTTCAGGTAACTTGTGAATTCCTGTTTTGTAGAAGTTCTCGTCCTTGGAGTTAAAATAGTCAGCAACTGCCTTAGAAACACTTTCAAAAGACTTGAATTTTTTTCCCATTTGATAATTTTGCAGATATTTGAACAGATAATAATCAGATGGTGCAATGTCAGGTGAATACGGTGGGTGACTAAGGACTTCCCATCCTAACGCATTCAGTTTTTGTTGAGCCACCATTGCAGTATGCAGTCGAGCATAATCGTGGTGGAACACTATTCCTTTTCTACACGCTAATGCAGGCCTTTTTTCTTTGATAGCTGCATTCAATTTATCCAGCTGATTGCAGTACAGATCCGCGTTATTGGTTTTTCCTTGTTTCAGCAACTCGTAGTACACTGGACCTTTCCTGTCCCACCACAAACAAAGCAGTACTTTTCGTCGATGGATACTTGGTTTTGGAACTGTTGCTGATGATGTTCCTGGTTTGCAGCAAGATTTTCTTTCTTAAGATTCTCGTAAAGAATCCACTTTTCATCTCCAGTAACCAGCTTGTCCAAAAACGGCTCCACATTGTGTCTAATCAGATGTGATGAACACATTCTTACACGATCAGACAAATTCTTTTCCGTTAATTCATGTGGAACCCAAACACTTTGCCTTAACACAAACCCAAGAGATTTAATGTGATCACCAACAGTTTTATGATGAATGCCAAAGTCTTCTGCAATTTCTCGACCTGTTAAATGTGGATTATTTTCCAACATGGATCGCAAAACATCATTATTGATCTTGGATAGTCGTCCAGATTGATCACTATCTTAGAGGCTCAGATCCCCGGAACGAAATTTGCTAAACCATCTTTGACAAGTACGGACATTTACAATTTCTTTTTCTTTTTCTTTTCCAAATACTGCACATAAATTTTTACATGCAACCGATGCGTTGCTTCCTTTTTGGAATTCATACAGAATGCAGTGTCGTAAATGCACATTATCTACTGACATATTTTTCACTTTAAATATCACAAGTAAATGATGAACGGTAAAAAAAGACTTCTTTTATATTATGCAGCAGCTAAAAAAACAGAAAAAATCCAAATGACTCACTAGCCAGATGTTTTTTTTTTATTTACAAGAGAAATCACCCACCTATTTAAAATACAACAGAACTTTCCCTCCAACCCATTAAAAATAATGTTATTTAAATAGCTTGTATTTAATTTATGCTTGTATTTTTGTTTATTTTTTAAAAATTGTATATCGGGGGGGGGGGCATATTGAACATTGATTTGTGGTAAATTGCAAATTGATTTATTTTGATATATCTTTAAGATTTTTTTCTATCACATTTGTCATTTATTTTTTAACTTATTATCAGTTATGATAATTACTTCTAAGATGTTTTGTAGTCAGTTCTCATGATGTTATTTCAAAGTTTCTGATATTCGTAAAAATGATTTTATAAGTGTCATACTTGGCATTTAAAAAATATTTTCCTTATATTTTGATTCATTAAAGAGCAATATTTTTTAATATTTATTCCTAACTTTTATCTGTTCTGAAAATATTTTCTTATGGAAGTTATGCATAATGCATTAACAAAATATATATTTTATCTTGCACAGTGCAATATAGCATGTAAGTACAAAATAAAGCTCTACTATCTGTTTATTTCATAAATCAAGTAATATAAAATACAGCTTAAACTTCTTTGTTACTAATATTAAAAAACAAAAATTCATAAATAGAAAAGAATAAGTAAAAAATACTGTTTTTAGAGATAACTAGCTGTTACCTGCGCGTTTTCCTGAGGATTTTATGATGTTATATGAATATATACAGTTTACATATGTATAAATTATTGATATCTTAGCATTCAGAATTCAAGCATTTAATCTTTGATTTAAAAAGGACAGAACTTCCAAATAATTATTTCTAAAATTGAAGTATAATAATCTTTTTCTCTCTCATAACCCCCTCCCTTAGTGGATTTCCACAAAATCCATTTTTAATGGACCATTGGATAAGATAAACATGCTTGTCAAATTTCAAGTCTTAATCTAATAGATCATAAATGGAATTTTTTTTATCAATAAGCTCTAGAAGCTACCTTTGAGAGTTGATTTCTGTAAGACCAACAAACCCATTCCATTCAACAACAGGGACATACATTCCAAATTTCATTACTGTAGATCTAGTAGTTCGAAAAGGGGTATTTTTTATCAATACAACTGCAAAAGATTCCCTCTTCCCCCACTGGAATCGATTTCCTTTCACACACACACACACACACACACACACACACACACACACACACACACACACACACACACACACCCACCACCACACACACACACACACACCACACACACACACACACACACACACACACACACACACCACACACACAACACACACAACACACACACACACACCACACACACACCACACACACACAACACACACACACACACACACACACACACACCACACACACACACACAACACATTTTTATTTATGGAGATTCAATGTGTAATGTGGTATTCCCGCCATAATTTATTCATTCAATTTTTATATGAGTATTCAGATTAGTTTGCTGCACTTGAAACTAAAAATATAATTGCTATTATTGTGTATCCTGTTTTTGAATTTTGTGTCTTGTGTATTCAATATTTTCTGTACTTTTTTATGTTAAAGTTATGAAATTTTTTAGGTAACAGGATTTTTGATTTCCGGTTATTGAAGTGAAAACTTCTTTAGTGGCATTTTCACATTTTTTTGGTAGGGGAAAATCTTATGGGTTCGCGTCACCGACATGCTCTGACTGGCGCACGCGCAGTGTGCTGTTCGCCTTAAGAACTTTTTGGATGGGTGAAATCTTGTGCGTCCGTGTCACCGACATGCTTATAGCAGTATATCTGTAGCTATACAGCTGACATATAGTGCTGTGTATATCGTATAAGTGAAGTTCAGTGGATTTAATGAAAAGTTAAATGTGTATTTATTGTGCATTGCTCGTATCGATTCCGAGAATGGGCAATACATATTAATTGTTGCCATTTATATTTCGCCTGGAAAATCTATGAGACAGATACAACCATTTTTATTCGAAAATTTTATGATTATACAAAAGAAGATTCTGAAATACTCGAAAAAAGATTTGGCGAAAAATATGATAATGTACCGATGATTTTAAGTGGAGACTTCATTATTAGCTTTGCAGATGATAAAAATCTACCACTAATTGAATTTCTAAATAAAACACTTAATTTAAATATGTCCAATGATGAAAACTCAGTACTGCAAAATATAAAATGACGATCAATGCGGTTTTTATGCGATACTTAGATAAATTTGAATCAAACATTTTTCTTTCTTACTTTAGTTACCATAAGCCTATTTATCTTTTTTAGAACAAAATGAAATAATTGAAAGTACAAAAAGTTTTAAGTATTGTTGAAGTTAATGATGCAAACAATTAAAATAATGTTAAAAATCAAGTAAATACAAATACTATCCATAAATAATATGATTGTATATTAATTGTTATTTCAATTGAATTGTATTTATATTTTGTCATGATCTTGTACAACCCCTAATATATTTGAATAATAAAAAACCATATAAACATGCATATAATTGTTGCTCGGAGTGTCAATAGATGTGAAAACCAGACTGATGTTGATAATTTTATTCAAACATTATGAAATTTCAAATTTTAATGCCAAAAGTTCTAAGTTTTCATTTCTATCGGCAGTCTCTATAATTATTTTCTATAATGGATATTTTTTTTAAAAAAAAATTCTGTTTTCAATTTTTATTCAGAAAGGGAATTCACAGAATGATTAAATTTTTGTGGTCATTTGATTTTTTTTTTTCAGAAAAAATGGAGCATAAAACTTGATCACAAAGCTGAAATTTTCCAGAATCTAATGGTGCTGTTGGTTAGTTTTCCATTTTTATTCTTTTGAAATTACTAATGTGTGATTTTGCGCAAAAAATATTTAAAGCTACTTAAAATGTATTGATGTTTCTTAAATATAATTTTTACAGGTGATGTAGAATTGCGCTTTACTGACACAGACAGTTATTTGTACAATACTGCTTATGCTACAAATCCATTAGTTGTTCATGGAAATGGAGCAAGCAAAGTAAATTTTCGCTTAAAAAATTTTTTTTATACCATCAACACATTTAATTTTCATTGTTGGAAAGTTTTTTTTGCTTTTCTTTATTTCAGATTGCATTAATTCTTTGGGAAATTATTTAGCTAAGTCATGGATTCCCAAGAAAAATTGCCTTAGTTGCAGTGAAGATACTATAACATTAGAAAGTTTTAAGGTATTACTTCTAATGTAATTTTTTTTATGTGTAAGAAATCAGTGTGAAATTACATTGATTATTATTTATGCATTTTGTGGTTTTGCAGTATTTTTCTTTTAGAAAAGTGCTGAAAATAAGACTGAATGCTGTATTATAGATTTTCTTAACATATCTCACTAGAACTATCTTTTAAAATATCTCTAGTTTATTCATACATGGCCTTTAAAAATAATTAACTGCATTTTTTATATAATTTTATTTATAAACAATAAATTTTAGTGATATATACATGTCACTAGGAAATGATGAAATTAGGGATTTTATCAAATCCCGGAGGTATATGATCAATTCACGGAAGATGTTAAAATGTAAACTCTTTGGGTCATTTCCTTGGAAGAAAGTCAATGATTTGATCAAATCCCTGAATCGTTTTAGTGGAAATTGGAAACAATATATTGTTAAAAGAATTTAAAAATATTTATTTAGTAAATTGTGCCTTATTGAAGGTAGAGTAAGTAATATAATAGTCATTGACATACAAATTATTTATTCAAAGCTAATTAACAGAAGAGAAATGGATACTCTCTTTAGCTGATATTTTTTTACTAAAACTTTAAACATATTTTTCATAAATGTAATTAATAATTAAAATGTTTATTCAACTTCATTAAAACACTTTGTTAATTACAAAATACGTTTCTTTTTTACATTGTAATTGGGATTGCTCACGAAACACTTCATAAATCCTTGGCCTCCAAATAATTATAATTTTTCTGTAATCTTATGCAGACTTAGATTGATTTGTGTTCAGTAAATGTGTTATTATTTTTTACTTGGTAGGCAATATTTATAATTCCAACTGAGGTTCCAATTTGGTATAAATTATTTTTTAAATTTAATACAATCCCCACAATGTTATTTCCATCTAATAGAAATCTCTCTACCTTAGGTACATGCACCAAAACTGTGTTCACTATCACAGCTTAAACTTCTTCTATAAAATTTCTTAAATCTTTTCAAGTGTTTTGTAGCATTTTCCTTCAATTAATGCTCTCTTCTTTTTGATGTAAGCAGCATAGAGTTTTCGATCTATATAATTCTTTTCTTGATGTTATTCTCACATATTGCATGCACCGGATTTTTACAAATGTCACATAAATGGACTTCAGTTGATTCTATACTCCAAAAGACACAACATGCTTTACTCAAGCTGACTGCTGCTTCCACTTCCCATGCAAGTTATACACACAGATGTTTCAACTGTTGAAGTAAAGTTGTTAACTGCTTTGAATTGTCTTATTGTCGATAAAGAAGTTAATTCAATTTCTTGCTGATCCTGTAATCTATAGTCTTTTTGGAAAGTAAATCAGCTGTTGTTAGATCATGACATTAAAGTGTTATGTTAATGGATTTAACTGCTGAAGTGCCATTGTTGTTTGCAAAGGAAGCTCTTTTGGTGCTAAAATAATAGCATAGTCTTTCTAATTGAGAAGTAGATCCAAATTCTTCAGTAAAAAAATTTCAAGCAATTTTTTCGAAATATGTTTCAATTGAAGTCCTGTTTTCGGTTCTGTTCCACATAAAGCTTTGCAAGGTGATCATTTAATGGTTTGATAAAAGAGGAATTCTTTTGGAACTGAACAAAGTGACAACTTATAGCCCAATTTTTGTGTGATTGTCAATTAACCAGCACATGACATAGCTTCAACATCTTGATTTAATACACAGCGAATCCTTGACTAGCTGGATGTTTAGGCCTACCATTTATAATTTGCTTGTTGGCCACAGGCTTGTTAATTCTTTTATGACAGCAACTGTAAACTCATGACCCTTGTCACTTTGTTGTTTATGAGGAGACGACCTACTTCCAAAAATATTTTAATAGCTCCATTGCTATTTCAGATCTTTGTGAAGTCAACGGTTGAAGAAAGTGGAATTTTATCTGTGTGTCCTAGTAGTTTAATAGTCATTTGAATTCTGTCTGCAGTCAACTGTAAGTTATCTAAATTTACTTGGTCATGTTGATTGAAGTCACTAAATTCATTTGTATAAACAACGATTCATTTGTTTAGGAAATTTTTTTTGACTGACATACTTTGCATAGCTTTAAAAACTTCAATACGACTAAAGTTGGTATTAGGTTTTTCAATCTATACAGCTTTTTATCTCTTCCTATGTGGCAGATTGAGTGATGTGTTTCTTGATATATGTGATAAAATTTTTCCTTTAATAATGTTTTTATTATTTGGATTGGATTTGGACATTCTCAACCAAATCAGATTTTTTAGTACCTACTTCCATAACATCATATTTTTTCCATAATAATAATGTTTATGTGTTCATTGCAGTTTAAGTTGTGGTGCTAATTTGAATTAATCAAGGATTATTACTGCCATGTTTCTTCCCACAAAGGTTTTTCTTCTTTGAAAACGTCCTGATATTTTCATTAAAACGTTTTTCAGCTACATATTGGTCAGATTTTTTTGTATCTGAATTCATTTTTAGGTGGGTAGGTATTTAAAAAATACTTGAAATATATAAAAAAAAACAATAGTAAAAATGCATGCAACCCTCCTCGCATAATGTTTAGGGTCCTTGCTGGCATTGATGCCGGAGGGGAGGGGAGAGGAATTAAAGGAGATGTAGCAAGCAAAAATAAATCTGTGGAGTTCTCTGATTTGTTCATTTCATCTAGGGATTCTTCTTAGGGATTTGATCAAATTACTTAGTTTCTTCAAGGAAATGACCCCCAAAGAGTTTTTATTTTAACATCTTTTATGAATTGATCATATCCCTTAGGGATTTGATCAAATTCCTAATTTTATTGTTTCCTTGCAATACATATATAAATGTAGAATTTTGAATATTAGATGAATTCTGATTTAAATATCTATTATTTCTTTCAGTACAACTTTAAACCTGTTTTCTATTTTTCATTTACAGATATTTCAAAAATTCATGCTAATTCGCTTGTGTTACCTGTTTTATATTACCATGTTACAATTAGTTACTGTTAAATTTTTCTTTATGTAAAATATTTATATTTAAAGACTTTTTACGTGTAAAGGTTAGTTGTTAAAAGTTAAATATTTTATGCATACAAACTAATAGGTTATTTCTATTTTATTAATAGCATTGCTAGTATATTCTTTTTGACGTGCAATATGAACACTATT
>BMAO01012895.1:0-42938 GCA_019973975.1 Trichonephila clavata
GCGATTTGGGTCACCGCCTGTTGGCTTGCGTAAATCCAGAAACTCTTCTATTCCGGATGAGATACAGGAAGATAAACTGCTGAACTTCCTCGCCTTAAGGATCCCTGACTAATTGCAAGCGTTAGAGCATTTGTACCAATAAATGGTACCAATTCCTGATGTTTTACCACTACCTTTTACACTTTCACCAATTGAACGTAAATTTCCCCAATAACTACCTATGCCTCCTCCACGTGCAGCAAGCCAAACATTTTCATTCCATAAGTCAACTATTCCCTGCAAGCTGTCTTCGGTTCATTAGAAAGCAAGAGATAGGCAACCCTCTCTTGGTGCCACCATTGCTGAGTATTGGTGTTGAAGGCATGAACCACAAGTTGCTCATGTAGTCATAAAGACGCTGCGCATGTTCTTATTATCAGAATAGTAATTAGCAATACGTGCAAAGAGGTCTTGGTAACTTTCATTTCTATTAAATACCTGTCTGATAGAACTGCTTTTCCCAAATCGGTTAATTTTCTATCCTTTGCGTAATTAATAGTAATGTTATTCATAAAATTCCTTTTATTCTTTTATTATATAAGCCACTTTGAGCGATTTTTAAGTTAGGTTTTTCGGATTTTCTTGTTGATGCTGTAATGCAACAAGATACCGGTCAACCTGACTGCCATATATTTTACAGTAACTCATATAACTTATCTGCATATTTATTTTTTTTTGCAACATGTTGAACATAACTTTCTGAGTGACGAAAATAGTCTCCTTTGTTTACAAAGTCAATACCTTCACCTTCCTTTCTTCTTATTAAACATATAATAACCCTTTTTTGCTCGTAGATCTTTTTGCTAATTCCAATTCTTCTTGAAAGTATGTAGATAATGTAGCACTTCAGCAAAGATAATTACATCATACTGCTGGTTTTTCTCTTGTTTAAGAAACTCTTTCATTTCCATATGTATTAATTCATTGTAAACAGGATTACCTTGTGTAAAGCATCCTCTTGCGATATTTAGCATTCTACTTGAAATGTCAATTCCTGTTATGTGGCTTCCAGTACTATTTATTTTCAAGAATGACCACATATTCCAGTCCCACAACCAAGGTCAAGTATATTGAGCTCAGAAGTGGAGTTGTTGAAGATTTTTGTAATTATCATGTGTACAAGTTCGTGCCCTCTATACTGTTTAGCAATCAACCAATGCTCAACAAATATTCACCTGTGTAATCAAAATATTGTCTTATGAGGTTTTTTGGCAATTCTGTAATAGGCGCTGAGTTTGTCATTTTTTTTATATAGTAAGATGCCTCTTCGTGATCACTATCTAATTTTAGTGTCTGTGTTAAATAATTATAAGCTTTATTAGTATTCCCTACCGCAAAATGACACCTTCCGATGTTATACCAGACTATGGGTAAATGGGGGTAAAATATGCTAATTAACCAAAATCGTAACTTTGCATCTGATATGCTACCTTTATAAAAGTGATATAAACCGATTTCAATGTTGGTATTTAACAGGTTCTTAGATTTTTTAAGAAGCACTGTCATTTCTTTATGAAGAGTATTATATTTATTCACAATGAAGTGTTTTACTTTCTTAATATTTAATACGCCAATGAGCTTAGACATACAATTTAAAGCAACGTTTTTTATAAAAGAGAGATTACTTTTCATACATTAGAAATACTCCGAATGTTCATTATCATTTTTAGGCAATTGATTTTAACATATTTTATCTTACAAAATATCTTTTTCATTAATTTTTACTGTATATATAAATTTACCGCATATTTCTCAGATTGTACTGTTTAGGATTGCTAGTATATTGTTGTTGATAATATAAGTAAATGTTTTGTGCAAAAAGGCGTTGACATATTATTTGTTAGGTTATAATATATAAAAGATAAATTTAGTTTTAGATGTTTGACAAGTTTATGGTAGAGATTAATTTAATCTCAATTCAATTTTAATAATATTTAACTCTGCATATTCTGCATATAGTCGGATAAATAAATTATTAAGAGCACTTGATGGATGCCTTGGCGTTAAGAGGCGATGAAGGACGTGGCAGGCTGCGATAAGCTGTGGGTAATTGTCAACAAATTTTGATCCGCAGATTTCCGAATGGGGAAACCCAACTAGCTTAGCTAGTTATTACATACTAAGTATGTAAAGCAAACTTGGTGAACTGAAATATCTAAGTAGCCAAAGGAAAAAAAATCAACCGAGATTCTGTTAGTAGTGACGAGCGAAAGCGGAAAAGGCTAGTGATTTAAGAATAAGAATTAGAATACTCTGGAAATAGTAACCATAGAAGGTGATAGTCCTGTATAAGTAGAAAGTTTTTAAATCCTTGAGTAGAGCGGGGCACGTGAAATCCTGTTTGAATATGGGGGGACCATCCTCCAAGCCTAAATACTCCTTAACGACCGATAGTGAACAAGTACCGTGAGGGAAAGGTGAAAAGAACCCCGGGAGGGGAGTGAAATAGAATCTGAAATCAAGTGCTTACAAACAGTTGGAGCTCTATATCAATTTATTGATATTTAGAGTGACAGCGTACCTTTTGCATAATGGGTCAGCGAGTTAATCTATAAAGCAAGCTTAAGCCGTTAGGTGTAGGCGTAGCGAAAGCAAGTCTGAATAGGGCGTTTTAGTTTTATGGATTAGACCCGAAACCAAGTGATCTAGTCATGACCAGATTGAAGGTGTGGTAAAACACACTGGAGGATCGAACCAGTTAATGTTGCAACATTATTGGATGAGTTGTGATTAGGGGTGAAAGGCCAATCAAACTTGGAAATAGCTGGTTCTCCGCGAAATCTATTTAGGTAGAGCGTTGTATGTATGTTGTTGGGGGTAGAGCACTGGATAGACTAGGGGGATTCACCGTCTTACCAAATCTAACTAAACTTCGAATACCAACAATTAATTATGCAGCAGGCACACTACGGGTGCTAAGTCCGTGGTGGAAAGGGAAACAACCCAGATCACTATCTAAGGTCCCAAAATTACAGCTAAGTGGGGAAGGAAGTAGAAAAACCATTACAGCTAGGAGGTTGGCTTGGAAGCAGCCATCCTTTAAAGAAAGCGTAACAGCTCACTTGTCTAAATAAGTTTTTCTGCGCCGAAAATGTACCGGGGCTAAAGCTGTATACCGAAGATGTGAGTGCTTATTGATTTCGATCAATAGGCGCGGTAGCGGAGCGTTCCGTAAGTCTGTGAAGGTGGTTTGTGAAAACTGCTGGAGATATCGGAAGTGAGAATGCTGACATAAGTAGCGTAAAAGAGTGTGAAAAACACTCTCACCAAAAATCTAAGGGTTCCTACGTTAAGTTAATCTGCGTAGGGTTAGTCGGTTCCTAAGGCGAGTCCGTAAAGGAGTAGTCGATGGCAATTAGGTTAATATTCCTAAACCTCTTAAGTGTGACGGGTTTCGTATTTGTATAGATCTTATTGGATTGATCTATGCTTAAAAGAAGCTCCAGGAAATAGCACTTATATTTATGAGGCCGTACCGCAAACCGACACTGGTGGATGAGTAGAGTATACTAAGGTGTTGAAAGAATGATGTTGAAGGAACTCGGCAAATTATACCTGTAACTTCGGAAGAAGGGTAACCTGCTTTTAGGCAACTATGAGTAGGTGGCACAAAATAGGGAGTAGCGACTGTTTACTAAAAACACAGGACTCTGCAAACACGTAAGTGGAAGTATAGGGTCTGACGCCTGCCCGGTGCTGGAAGGTTAATAGGAGGGGTGCAAGCTCTAAATTGAAGCCCCAGTAAACGGCGGCCGTAACACTGACGGTCCTAAGGTAGCGAAATTCCTTGTCGGGTAAGTTCCGACCCGCACGAATGGCGTAACGATTTCTCCACTGTCTCCAACATCACTTCAGCGAAATTGAATTCCCCGTGCAGATGCGGGGTACCCGCGGTTAGACGAAGAGACCCCGTGCACCTTTACTATAGCTTTACATTGCTATTAAAAGTGTGATGTGCAGGATAGGTGGGAGACTTTGAAGTTATGGCGCTAGCTATAATGGAGTCAACCTTGAGATACCACCCTTTACACTTTTGATATCTAACTATGTTTCATTATCTGGAACTAGGACATTGTATGGTGGGTAGTTTGACTGGGGCGGTCGCCTCCTAAAAAGTAACGGAGGCGTGCGAAGGTAAGCTAGAGCTGGTCGGAAATCAGTTTGATAGTATAATGGCATAAGCTTGCCTGACTGCGAGGCTGACAAGCCAAGCAGAGACGAAAGTCGGTCATAGTGATCCGGTGATTCTGTATGGAAGGGTCATCGCTCAACGGATAAAAGGTACGCCGGGGATAACAGGCTGATGGTGTTCGAGCGTTCATAGCGACGACACCGTTTGGCACCTCGATGTCGACTCATCACATCCTGGGGCTGAAGAAGGTGCCAAGGGTTCGGCTGTTCGCCGATTAAAGTGATACGTGAGTTGGGTTTAGAACGTCGTGAGACAGTTCGGTTTCTATCTGCCGTGGGTGAAGGAAATTTGAGAAGATCTGACTCTAGTACGAGAGGACCGAGATGGATATACCTCTGGTGTACCAGCTGTTATGCCAATAGCATCGCTGGGTGGCTATGTATAGATGGGATAATTGCTGAAAGCATATAAGCAAGAAACCCTCTTCAAAAAGATTTCCCAATTAAGGACGTGGAAGACTACCACGTTGATAGGCTAGGTGTGGAAGCATGGTAACATGTGAAGCTAACTAGTACTAATAGCCTGATTGATTTATTTGCTTTCTATATGTGTATATGCAGTGTTAAATATTAAGTTAAAATTGTTAAGTTAGGAATTTTTATTGACTTGGTGGCTATAGCAAAAATGAACCACCCGATCTCATCTCGAACTCGGAAGTGAAACTTTTTAGCGCTGATGGTATTTGAAAAGGGAGAGTAGGTCGCCGCCAAGTTTATAAAAATTTCTTTTTATCGCCTTTTAATAATTCTTTTATTACAAGAAGTCGCTTCTATATTCAAATCTAATAATTGTGGTCTAGGCTTATTTTTATTCTGCTCTAAGTATTGACTTTGCTCAAATGCTAGTTCCCATTGTGTACGATAACTAGATTCTTTATATTCATAAAAATCTTCTTTAACATTATTTGTATTTATATTGAGATTTTTATCTTGTTCTTTTCTACTCTCTACCATTAAACACCCACACCCATTAATTTATTTTAAAAATTTTACTTATGTTATCATAAAAAATATAGTTGTAAATACCTTAATTGAGATTTTTTTTTATTTTATCTTTTTTAAGCAAATAGTTAGATCTTTTTGTAAGTTTTTATAACTTGCTTGCATAATATTTCTATGAGTTAGTATTATGTAGTAGTGCCCTATATTGCTTATATTTAAAATGCTAATTTTAGCAAGTATTCGTAATTGCCTTTTTATTTTATTTCTTTTTGCTGCTTTTCCGGCTTTTTTACTGATAGCCAAACCTACTCTAATAGTATGAATGTACTTTTCAGGTTCTCTTTCTTTTATAGCGTACAGTGATATATAAAGCCCACGATAAAAAAGACTGCTGAGTGCTAACTTATTTTTGAAAGCAAAGGAAAAATCTTTTTTTTTATACTTACTATGCGCATAATTTGTTACACCCTAATGAACGGCGCCTATTAAGGATTTTTCTTCCAGCTCTTGTTGCCATACGTGAACGAAATCCATGTCTGCGCTTTCTTATCAAATTTTTTGGTTGAAATGTTCTCTTCATTGTTTTTATATTAATGTAATTATTTATTTTAAATTGTTTTACTTTATTGTCAAATGATGGTGAACTTGTATGACATTTTCGTAGAATAAAATTTGATGCATGGGAAAATGAATTTGGTGATAGTCATACCTGTCCTACTAATCCTTTTATTTTGTTTTAGTAGGTTTCAAGAAGTAAATAAGGTTAAATCTTATCTATATCTTAGTTGTGTATGGATGCTAACTTGGTTGTTGGTACTCTATAATAATTGTTTTGTAACTTTTATTTCTATAGCGTTACTTTTTTTCATGCTTGCTTTTATCTTTAAAAATAAAAGAAATAAGATAATAAAACTTTCGTTATTTGTGGCTTTGGCCATATCATTTTTTATCACTTTATTTATAATGCTATCTATTTTTATTCAATCCATTAATTTTTTTAATAAAGTAGCTATTTCAGAATTCTTGTTTTGCTTGAAATGGGGCCACAATGTAGTCACTATCAATGAAGAGAAGATAGGATGTTTTGGTATAGCGCCGCTTTTAGTAGGTACATTACTTATAACTATTATAGCAATGTTAGTTGTCGTTCCGCTTGGTTTATTTTCTGCAATATATATTAGTGAATATGCGAGTGAGAAAGTGCGTTATATTGTTAATACAACTTTGCAAGTTTTATCTGCTATTCCTACGGTTGTATATGGATATTTTGCGGTTGTGTTCTTGTCTTTCTTTATAAAGCAGGTAGCAAATTTTTTTGGTTTAAGTATACACTCAGAAAGTGCCTTAGTTGCCGGTTTATCGATTGGGATAATGATTCTTCCTTTTATTATTTCTTTACTCGAAGATGCCATAAGATCTGTTCCAAAAAGCTTGCGTTATGGCTTCATGGCACTTGGCGCAACTCCAGCGGAAACTATATGGCATATAACAATACCTTATGCAATGCCTACAATTTTAAGTGCAATTTTATTGTCAATTTCAAGAGTGGTAGGTGAAACAATGATTGTGCTAATGGCTGTGGGAATCAACGCAAATTTGACTTTTAACCCTCTTAATTCAGTTACTACCATTACCGTGCAGATCGCTACATTACTTACCGGAGATCAGGATTTCAATAGTGTACAAACTCTTGCTGCTTATGCGCTTAGTTTAGTATTGTTTATTATTACTTGGCTATTAAATGCATTTGCATTGTTTGTAATGAAGCGTAACTAGTAAGCGTTTTAATGTTGCAAAATTTCTATTAATAATATAAGATTTATTTTCTTTAGAAGTTCTTTTATGGAATTATAGTGTTGGGTGATAAAAATAAAGAGATGAATATAGGTAGAGCGATTAAGGTAACTCAAGCAGTTGTTGATATAAAATTTGAAGGTGAATTGCCTAAAATATTTAATGCTTTAAAAAGCAAACTAAAATATAAGGATAAGGAGCTGGTTTTAGAAGTTTCGCAGCATATAGGTGACAATATAGTTCGTTGTATTGCTATGGATAGCACAGATGGCATGTCAAGGGGGGATGAATTTGTTGATACAGGTGCACCAATATCGGTGCCAATTGGGCGTTCAACTTTAGGAAGGATTTTTAATGTTGTTGGAGAGCTTATAGATGAGTGTGGTCCACTGAAGGGAAAATATAACTTAGAGCCTATACACAGAGCACCTCCAAGTTTTACTGAACAGAGAATACAGGAAGAAGTTTTAGTTACGGGAATAAAAGTTATAGATCTTCTTGCACCTTATCTTAAAGGAGGAAAAATTGGCTTATTTGGTGGAGCCGGTGTTGGTAAAACAGTCCTAATAATGGAATTAATTAATAATATAGCAAAAGCTCATAAAGGATTTTCTGTGTTTGCCGGGGTAGGGGAGAGAACGCGTGAAGGTAACGATCTTTATCACGAGATGATCACTTCAAATGTAATAAATATAAATGAGCATGAAAGATCTCAAGCTGTTTTGGTTTATGGTCAGATGAATGAGCCTCCTGGAGCAAGGGCTAGAGTTGCTTTAACAGCACTTACTATGGCAGAGTATTTTCGTGACCGTGAAAACCAAGATGTTCTATTTTTTGTGGATAATATCTTCCGTTTTACACAAGCTGGTTCTGAAATTTCTGCTTTACTTGGAAGAATACCGTCAGCTGTTGGTTATCAGCCAACCCTTGCAACTGATATGGGTGCAATGCAAGAAAGAATAGCTTCAACAACTTCTGGCTCTATTACTTCTGTGCAAGCTATATATGTTCCTGCGGACGATTTAACTGATCCAGCTCCAGCAACTACATTCTCTCATCTTGATGCCACCACAGTGTTGTCAAGGCAAATAGCTGAAATGGGAATATACCCTGCTGTTGATCCACTTGATTCAACTTCTCAGTCTTTATCTGCTGAAATCATTGGTGAAGAACATTATAAGGTAGCTTCTGAGGTGAAACGTATATTGCAAACTTATAAATCACTGCAAGATATTATCGCAATACTTGGTATGGATGAGCTATCTGATGAAGATAAAATTATTGTTGATAGGGCTCGTAAGATTCAGAAATTTCTTTCTCAACCTTTTTACGTTGCAGAAATATTTACTGGTATGCCTGGTAAATTTGTTTCACTTGCTGATACTGTTTCCAGTTTTAAAGAGATTGTTGAAGGTAAATATGATCACTTACCAGAGGCTGCTTTTTATATGGTGGGGAATATAGATGAAGCAATAAAAAAGGCTGAATTAATACAAGCTGAAGCTAAATAAAAGTTAAAGATTATGAATACTTTTAAAGTGCAATTTTTCTCTCCTGATGATCAAATTTCATTCAGTGGAGTGGGTTCTCTTTCAGTAACTGGGCTCGAAGGAGAGCTTATGATTTTAGCTCACCATGCTCCTTACTTAATTTATTTATTGCCTGGTATGATTACTGTTAAAATGAGTAACCAAACAGAAAAGAAGGTTGTAATTGATAGTGGCGTATTAGAAGTTGCAAATAATAATTGTAGCATTATAACAAGTCAAATTCAGGTTTTTGATCGTGCAATTCATGATGAGAAATCGTTTAAAAATAAGAGAATTAGTATATATTTAAGTTATCTTGATGAGAAATTTCTTTCTTAGTTATTTTAGGCAAAAAGTCGGTCTTGTCATCCGAGTAGCCCAACTTTTGTCATCCAAGTGCTTTTTTTTCTGTCATCCAGTATTCTCTTCCCTTTCATCCCAGTATTCACCTTTGTCATCCCAGTGCGTGACACTGGGATCTAGGTGTAAAAATATTTGTAAATTATGCAATGTGTAATAGATTCTAGGAGCATATAATGTTCATAATAAAAAAAAGATGGATCCCAGTGTCAGCTACTTGGATGACAAAGGAGGGCGTTTGGATGACAAGATTTTGCAAGGGTATTTTTTTTATGGGAGATTAATATGGAAATTTTTCTTGATAGCGTTGATTTAAATGAAATTAAAGAACTAAAGGAGTTCATTGACGGCATAACAACTAATCCTTCTTTAATAGCAAAGTCCGGGCATAAAGATAAATACGAGGATTTAGTGCGTGAAATATGCTCTATTATCAAGGGGCCTGTTAGTGTTGAAGTTGTTGCAAATAACCATGCAGATATGGTTAAAGAAGGCCTTAAGTTAGCGAAAATCGCTGATAATGTTGTGGTAAAATTGCCCCTTACATATGAAGGATTAATTTCTTGTAAAAAGTTGTGGACAGAGCATAAAATACCTGTTAACATCACATTATGTTTTTCTCCTGGACAAGCACTGCTTGCCGCTAAGGCCGGTGCTTGTTTTATTTCTCCCTTTGTTGGTCGCCTTGATGATATAAGCTATGATGGCTTATCGCTAATAGAAGATATATGTACTATATATTCTAATTACGGTTTTGATACTAAAGTTCTTGTTGCATCAGTGAGAAGCCCAGCACATGTAATAGAAGCTGCAAGGCTTGGTGCTGATTCAATTACTGTGCCAGCAAAAGTACTTAGACAATTAATCAATCACCCACTTACTGACCAAGGGCTAGCAATATTTGAAAAAGACTGGGGTGCAAAATAATAAACGGTCACTACTCTGAATCGGTTGACAAATTGGACGCTTGATAAGCGTAATTTGGAGCTTCTTGTGTAATGACTATATCATGAGCATGACTCTCTCTTAATCCTGATGCAGTAATAGTAACAAATTTACAATTTTTTTTCATCTCTTCTATATTCCTATTACCAGTATACCCCATTGCAGCTTGCAATCCGCCAATCAACTGATGGATTACTCCTGAAGCTGGACCTTTGAATGGAACTCTTCCTTCCACTCCTTGTGGAACTAATTTGAGTTTTGAATCTTTATCTTGAAAATAACGGCTAGCTGAACCTCGTTTCATTGCACTAATAGATCCCATTCCTCGATAGCCTTTATATGCTCTGCCCTTATACATGATAATCTCACCTGGACTTTCGTCAGTGCCAGCAAAAATCGAACCAATCATCACAGAGTCAGCACCAGCTGCAATAGCTTTTGCAACATCTCCTGAGTATTTTATCCCACCATCAGCAATTAGTCTGACGTTTCTTGCTCTACACGCCTCTGTAACATTCTTGATTGCAGAGAATTGTGGCACACCAACACCTGTAACTATTCTGGTTGTACAGATTGATCCTGGTCCTATTCCGACTTTCACTGCATCAACACCCGCATCAATCAACGCTTCAGCAGCCTCCTTTGTTGCAATGTTTCCACCAATTAATTGCGTATTAGGATGCATCTTTTTTATTTCTTTAATGGTATTGATAACGTTTTCGGAATGACCGTGAGCAGTATCCACAACAACTACATCAACTTCTTCTCCGATCAAGGCTTCACATCTTTCTATACCATCTTCTTTACCAGTGCCAATTGCAGCAGCAACTCTGAGCCGCCCTTTACTGTCTTTACATGAATTTGGGTATCTATTGTATTTTTCAATATCTTTAACCGTAATTAGACCTATACAACAAGAATTTTCATCTACGACCAAAAGCTTCTCTATTCTATTTTCATGCAACATTTTCATTGCTGAAGCACTATTCACTCCCTGCTCCCGCACTGTCACTAACTTATCTTTTGTCATCACTTCGGAAACTTTTACATTCATGTTCTGGTCTTCAATAAACCTCACATCTCGGTTAGTTAAAATTCCAACTAACTTGCGTTGATCGACTACAGGAATGCCAGAATAATTGTGCTCTCTCATTAATGAAATTGCTTCCGCAACTGTTTTATCCGGTGAAATCGTAATTGGGTTATACACGATCCAACTTTCATATTTTTTCACCCTTCTCACTTCTAAAACTTGTTCATCTATTGATAAATTCTTATGTATGCAACCTATCCCTCCATGTTGGGCAATAGCTATTGCAAAGCCCGATTCAGTAACAGTATCCATTGCAGAGGATATGAGAGGGATATTTAGTTCTATACTATTTGTTAAATAAGTTTTTGTATCTGCATCGCAAGGCAATATATTAGAATAGGCTGGCAAAAGAAGTATATCGTCAAACGAATAACAAGCTTCCATTTTTTTCATAGGCTTTATTTAAAGCTTATACGCCAATTAATTAAATTGCAATAGGGCTTTTGCAAAATGAGCATTCTACATTATTTGCCAGCAAACAAAACTGCTCAATGGTTAAGTTTTCTGGACGCTGGTTTCCACTCAATTTAGCGTTTTCAAGGACAGTTTCAGCGTGGTTCGTTATATTTTGCAAGCTATTTCTCAGCATCTTTCTTCTTTGAGCAAAAACTGCACGTGTTAATCTTGTTAAGGTTTCCAAATTTACTGCAAACTTTGGGGTAGGCAAAGGATTTACTGTAATTACTGAAGAATGTATTTTTGGTCTTGGAAAAAACTCTTTAGGTTCAATATCAAATTCCTTTTTTATATCACATAGTAACTGGCTTAGCACTGATAAGGAACCATAATCTTTAGAATTGGGTCTTGCCGTAATGCGATCTGCTACCTCTTTTTGAAACATTAATGTCAAGTTCGTAAAAAATTTTATATTATTTAACCACTTTAAAAATAACACTACCGAGATATTGTAAGGCAAGTTAGCAATAACTTTAACTGGGCGCTCTATCAGCTCTTCTTCTGTAACATGTAGTGCATCCGCTTCTATAATTCTATACTTTCCTTGATGCTCATTTAGCAGTTGGTCATGGTATTTTACTAAATCTCTATCTTTTTCTATAGAAAGTAGAGACTTTGGATTATGCACCAATATTTCTCTTGTTAATGCACCATATCCAGGACCAATTTCAATGACATTAAAATTTTCCAGACTACCAGCTAAAGCGACGATTTTTTTTGTTATCTCACTCGATAAAATAAAATTTTGCCCTAGACTCTTTTTTGGCTTCAGTAAAAATTTTTTCATATTATTTTCATTATACAGTATTTTAAAAATTAGTTGACTAAAATCCATTGATAATTGTATATTATTAATGTGTTTAACGCCGGCTTAGCTCAATTGGTAGAGCAACTGACTTGTAATCAGTAGGTTGTCAGTTCAAGTCCGACAGCCGGCACTCTCGTCCATATAAGTAAAGTTGATGTCCTTTTTAATAGTAGCAAATTGGAAAATGAATGGAATGCGTTCTTCATTTGTTGACTTTATAGGCAAACTTAACAACAAGAGCAACGAAATTACCTCTAAATTAGTAATTTGCCCTCCTTTTACATCATTTCCAAGCAGTATAGAGTTGAACAATAATATTAATATAGGAGCACAGAATTGCCATCATAAAAAGTTCGGTTCTTACACAGGTGAAATTAGCGCAGAAATGTTAAAAGAACTAGGGTGTACTTACGTAATACTTGGGCATTTTGAAAGGGCCAATGAAAAAGATAGTGAAATAAAACTTAAGTCGGAAATAGCAATAGAATCAGGCTTACACCCAATTATCTGTGTAGGTGAAAATTCAGAAGATTATAAGAATGAAAAAACAAAAGAAGTAATAGAATATCAATGCAAAAACCGTTTGCCAACACACGGTGAATATACCGTAGCATATGAGCCAATATGGGCAATAGGCACAGGTCATGTGCCAAATAATGATGCAATTGCTGAGGTGATAGAGGTAATAAAATTGTGTACTGGTAAAAAACACATTACATATGGTGGTTCAGTCAATTCAGAAAATATAGAAAATTTGTTAAATATTTCAAATTTATCCGGAGTTTTAATTGGCAGTGCAAGCTTAGATTTTGATCACTTTTATAAAATCATACAACAAGTTGAAAAAAAGTTTTCTCTTATCAATTCTAAAATCAGCAACTAAGAATCCTATGACAAATGGCATCATTCCGGTGTCAAGCATATATCTGTACGAGCATCTAGTAAAACGACATACTGACCTATAGCTAAAGTGACTTAAGACCTGCTGCAAAAGGTGATGACAAAATGATGTGAGAGAGGTAAAAGAAGAATAAGCAGATTGAGTAAGGTAAAAAAAGGTTCTGTCGCATCTATAAATTGTGGTAGAAGAAGATCGTTAAAACTGTAATTACGGGAATTATAGAGCAATTAGCATAGCAAAGTTCTCAAAAGTAGAAACGTTATCATTAGCCCCGATAATTTGTCTTTTTTGAAGGTTCTGTGGCATCTATAAATCCTGGTATGTCCCATTTGTAGGAAAGTAGAAAAGAAGTGATATAATCATCTAAAAAAAGCAAAGATGTTTCGTATTAGTTCAAAATTATTGCCATATTTCAAAGGATTTAGCTTTTCAGCAGAGATAATAATGTTATCTGTATATATGAAATGTAGATTCTCTTTGAGCTATCGAGATTTGGAAGAAATGATCAGTATAAGGGGAGCGAAAGTTGATCATGCTACGTTACAAAGGTGGGTTATCAGATTTGTGCCACTGATAGATGAATCGGTAAGGAAAAGGAAGAAGCAGGTTGGCAGTAGCTGGAGAATGGACGAGACCTACATTAAATTAAACGGTAAATGGGTTTATCTATACAGAGCATTAGATAGTCTTGGTAATACTGTAGACTTTCTGTTGTGTGCTCGTAGAGACAAGTCTGCGGCACTTGCGTTCTTTCGTAAAGCCTTTAGAGAGAATGACCTTCCTGAGAAAGTAGTAATTGATAAAAGCGGCAGCAATACTGCTGCTCTTGATGATTTGAATAGAGAAATTTCTGAAGATCGTAGAATCATGGTTTTTCAAATAAAATATCTAAATAATATTGTTGAACAAGATCATAGATTTATCAAAAAACGAATAAGGCCAATGCTTGGTTTTAAGAGCTTCCACTCCGCAAAGATTACCATCACCGGCATAGAAAATATTCGTATGATTCAAAAAAGACAAATTATCGGGGCTAATGATAACGTTTCTACTTTTGAGAACTTTGCTATGCTAATTGCTCTATAATTCCCATAATTACAGTTTTAACGATCTTCTTCTACCACAATTTATAGATGCGACAGAACCGAAGATCTTACTTATTCCAGAATACTTGTCTGTTAACCTTCTAGCAATAGCTTGGGCTTGGGTCTTACCATGCACTACACTTAGAAATATTGCTACTATTTCATGATTAAGTAAGGCCTTTCCTCCCCCGCTTTGTCGTATTCTCTCTATTTCTTCTCTAAATTCATTTTTATCTTTACTTTTATTATTATTATTCATAAGATATACCTCCTATTAGCTACTAATTTTTTTTAATTATTTACTACTGTTTTCTTGGTAGTATTGGCATAAAGCCATAGGTTCCGGGCGAAGTCAAATCAATTTTTCAATTTTTTTTGTTTATTTTTTTTATAGAAAGATAAAAAATGTTAATAGTTGCTGATTTCTTATTTAAAACTCACCGAAAGAGAGGCCTATTGTTTGTACAATAATATCGATTGAAATTCCTTCTTTCACTAGATCCTTTGCAACTTTGATCCTCTCTGCTTTTTTCACTTTTTCCTCGCAAATCCGTATGCCTTCAAATAAAGATTTAATTAGTGCGTGGCGTAATTCTTGATTCTCAATCTTTTTGTATTCTTCAATTAAACTCGGTAGCTCATTTCCTACTATCTCATCTTCTTCTATTAGCAGATCTGTAATACTAATTGATAATGTTTCTGCTATTCCATATAATTTATCAAGTGGAACAGCAACCCTTCCTTGCTCATAGTTGCTTATTTCGTGGCGTGTTGTACCCATTTTCTTTGCTAAATCTTCTTGAGTATACTCCTGCACTGCCCTCCATTCTTTTATCTTCTTTCCTATTTGGTAGTAGATAGAACCGACTTTTTCTTCAATACATTCATCAGCAGAGAGGCCAATTGTTTTTGAAATAATATCAACAGAAATTCCTGCTCTAACCAGACCCTTTGCAATTTTTACTTTCTCTGCTTTTTTACTACTTTTCTCACCAACCTGAACAAATTTGGTTAGCAAACAAAACATTTTACGTAACTCCTGATCGTCAATCTTTTTATATTTTCTTATTAAATATAGTATCTCTTCTTCCTTATTTTTAATGCAGATTTTCTTATTCGATACAGAAATAAGATCCGTAATACTAATTGATAACACCTTTGCTATAGAGTACAACTTTTCAATCGAAATTCTACGTGTTCCTTTCTCATATTGTAGTATTACCTGATATGTTACACCGATTTCTTTTGCTAAATCTTTTTGAGTATATCCTTTTGCTAACCTACGATTTCTTACTTCCTGTCCTACTACTTTGTAATCTAAAAAGTTAGGGTAATTATTCTCTTTTTTCACATTTTATACCCCATAATCAGAAGAGCTGTTACGTATACTTAATTGGAGACCTTTTTGACAAACTGAACTCATCTCCTTTCAAACAATTTTTCTATATCACTTAATTTCATTTTTATATAAGTTGGTCTCCCATGGTTGCATTGCCCAGCATACGGTGTTTCTTCCATTCGTCTCAGTAGCTCGTTCATTTCCTCTAACTTCATTTTCTCCCTGCTCCATGGCATGCAATGGTAGCTAACACTTTTTCTTCTACTGGCAATGTATCTTCTTTTTTTCCATACTAATAGGATATAATAAAATTTGCTACTGAAATGTTGACATTAAGTTTCAAGATCTTTATAACGTAAAATGTGGGAGGTCGATAAACCTGTCCTCACGATATTAGGTAATTGAGCTTTTTTGGGCTCGTATTTTCATTAGGAGATTGGCTTCTCACAACAAAAATAGGTGTTTTTAAAGCTCTTTATAGCTCATGAATTCATTTGCTGGCCCTTTTAGGTACTTTACAGAAGTAATTATAAAAGATGTACAAATGGACGTCTAAAGCAGAAGATGCTATTCTTAGGCCATCTGTCACAGTCGTTTTTTTCTCTAACATACCCAAAGTTTAAAAAAATAAGATTTAAACACAAAGGAGTTGAATATTTCTTCAGAATTGTGTATAATTATTAATGCTTTTTAGGTTAGTTCGTTATGGCTCTTTCGAAGTTTCTTGACGCACGAAATGATTGCGCCTTCAAGAGAATATTTGGTACTGAGAGGAATAAAGACATACTCATTCATTTCCTGAACGATATTTTAGGCTTTACTGGCTTAGCTGCTATTCAGGACGTTCAATTTTTAGCTACTATTATGGACCCTGAAATTGCCGCTAAAAAGCAAAGTATTGTCGATGTTCTTTGTAAAGACTCTCAAGGTTCAAGATATATTATAGAAATGGTGCGACCTGAAAGTCTTTGGTCATATTGTTTAAATGGAGAGGAATTCCTTCAGAAAGAAACTGAAAGGATTCTAAAACTTATTAAAACAGATGTTTTGCCATCTGAGTCTACGTATCAGTGCGAATCGGGCAACCGGTTGGTGCCGAGCGATGCGGACAATGAACCTCCTCTTGAAAAAGAAGATGCTCAATCGTGAGAATGGCATAAACTGCAAGCATCATGTGGTTGGAGGGCTAGGCTAAGTGGTATGGTGAACTTAAGTGAAGCTTTATAAGTACCGATACGATGAAAGAGCTAAAGATGCTGATAAGCTCTGACCAAAAGGTAATGTGGATAAGTTACATTTTTCATTTCTGGATGTACGCAAATAATAACTCCACCGGTATAGAGAAGCCACCTAACCCACTGCTGTATGACTGGAGGAACAGGGTAAGCCTGTATTTCCGCCTACATGGCAAGTAAACCGCAAGGAATGCTGATGGATGTGCAGGGGTTCTGTCGCATCTATAAATTGTGGTAGAAGAAGATCGTTAAAACTGTAATTATGGGAATTATAGAGCAATTAGCATAGCAAAGTTCTCAAAAGTAGAAACGTTATCATTAGCCCCGATAATTTGTCTTTTTTGAAGGTTCTGTGGCATCTATAAATCCTGGTATGTCCCATTTGTAGGAAAGTAGAAAAGAAGTGATATAATCATCTAAAAAAAGCAAAGATGTTTCGTATTAGTTCAAAATTATTGCCATATTTCAAAGGATTTAGCTTTTCAGCAGAGATAATAATGTTATCTGTATATATGAAATGTAGATTCTCTTTGAGCTATCGAGATTTGGAAGAAATGATCAGTATAAGGGGAGCGAAAGTTGATCATGCTACGTTACAAAGGTGGGTTATCAGATTTGTGCCACTGATAGATGAATCGGTAAGGAAAAGGAAGAAGCAGGTTGGCAGTAGCTGGAGAATGGACGAGACCTACATTAAATTAAACGGTAAATGGGTTTATCTATACAGAGCATTAGATAGTCTTGGTAATACTGTAGACTTTCTGTTGTGTGCTCGTAGAGACAAGTCTGCGGCACTTGCGTTCTTTCGTAAAGCCTTTAGAGAGAATGACCTTCCTGAGAAAGTAGTAATTGATAAAAGCGGCAGCAATACTGCTGCTCTTGATGATTTGAATAGAGAAATTTCTGAAGATCGTAGAATCATGGTTTTTCAAATAAAATATCTAAATAATATTGTTGAACAAGATCATAGATTTATCAAAAAACGAATAAGGCCAATGCTTGGTTTTAAGAGCTTCCACTCCGCAAAGATTACCATCACCGGCATAGAAAATATTCGTATGATTCAAAAAAGACAAATTATCGGGGCTAATGATAACGTTTCTACTTTTGAGAACTTTGCTATGCTAATTGCTCTATAATTCCCATAATTACAGTTTTAACGATCTTCTTCTACCACAATTTATAGATGCGACAGAACCACCTACACACATTTGCGTTGTGCACATTGAACAGGCACCCTAAAAATCTGTGTGTTATGTAAGTGCGATAGTACAAAATTACGCAAAATAACTTATCTTCCAGAGTTGGTAGTTGTGATCTTCTACCATGGCACTTTTTTTGTTTTTCAAGTTTTTCCCACTCAGACCTCACTTTTTCCACCACCTTTTCGAACTCCTCTACAGTTAAACCTGTTATATTACGAAAGTTTCTTGGATGTTTCTTTATGTTATAGTAACTAAAGCTCATTTTTTTACCTTACTCAATCTGCTTATTCTTCTTTTACCTCTCTCACATCATTTTGTCATCACCTTTTGCAGCAGGTCTTTGGGTATACTCTCGTCTTAATCTCCATTCTTTTATCCTTTGCCCTACTTTATACGGAATAGAAATCTTCTTCTCTTCATATTCACTAATAGATAAATTGGTTGTTCGAGAGATAACGTGAGCAGAAACTCCTGCCTTAACTAAACCCCTTGCTACTTCTATTTTCACCGCTTTTCCGCTTCTTTTCTCACTAATACGAATGAATCTGGTTAATAAGTAAAACGTTTCGCGTAATTCTTGATCCTTAATTTCTTTATGTCTTCTTACTAGATTTAATATCTCTTCTTCCTCATACCTTTTTGATACTTCTTGTCCGCAAGCTAGATCTCTAGCAGTTGTTGATAATGCTTCTGCTAACTCATATAATTTGTTAATTGAAATTCTGCGTGTTCCTTTTTCATATTGTAGTATTACCTGATATTTTGTACCAATTTTACTTGCTAAATCCTTTTGAGTATATCCCAGCCTTAATCTACGATTTCTTATCTCTTGCCTAACTTTGTAGCTTAGGCTTTCTGCCAATTCGCACACTAATGTCTTCTATTAGAATTATTGCTTAACCTCGATAATAATTTCTCCCTTTCTCTTATTACCTGGTCGCTTTTATCTCCAATCTCTCTCATTTCTCTTTCTCGCTCTTCTATGCTAGATTTCATAGCTTCAGCCGAATATTTGCTCTTTCCACTTGCTAGTTCTGATTTTAATCTTCTTACTTTATACTTCAATTCCATAAACCTTTCATGTTTTTTCAGCGTCTCTATCATCTGATTTACTTGTGATAGTAATTCTCCTTCTTCTAAGCCTTCTGCTATTTTAATTAGCAATAACTCATCTATTTTATAATTTACTCCAGATTGAACTATAAATAGATTTATCATTGCTTGCACATCAACAGGCTCGGCTACTAATATGTTAACATTATTACACACAAAACGTTTTAAACTTATATTTTTTTCTAGATAATTTTTCATATCCTGAGATAAGTTCTCCTTTAATTCTTCATATGCTTCTGACAGTAACACCTCTAATTCCTTAAAAAATTCAAGCTCTGATGTAAGGACCATTAGCAAATGTTTTACTAACTCCCTATCATTTGATTTAATTGCCTGATAAATTGCTTTTTCTCTATTCTCTTCCAAATCATACAGTTCTGATGAATCACTAAGGCTAAATAAATAGTTTGTAGCTCCTTCAGAAACATAGGCAATACTAATTTCTCTTAATGGATGGTCATCATTAAACTTCTCTAGATCAATAGTTTCTTCTATTGCAACAGCCACTTTACTCAACTTCTTTAGCTGGTCTATACCTTCCCTTGAATCTCTAGGTGTACTTTTGACTTCATTTAGTACCTTGCTATAAAGATTTTGCTTTTCCTCACTGCTTAATAATGCACAATGCTCCTTCAGTTGTCCAGAAGTTTGAGATAGAAATTTTGCTAGCATACCCAATAGACCTACCTTTTTATTAAAAACTAATATAATTCAATGCTCACGCTATTAAGTCATACAGAGCTTCTGTGTATATTATAACTTTAATATAAATTTTACTATCAAAAATATTGATATTATTTTTCGAATATTTTACAATACGATAGTCGTAATTGAGCTTTTGCGCTCGTACTTTTATGGAGATTAGCCTCTCGCACCAAAAAGCGTTAAAAATGGTCCTTGACAGATGCTAAAATCATGGCATCCATTTGCTGGCCTTTTAAGGTACTTTATGAAAGAGTTGATAAAAAGATGTACTAAACACATATAAAGTATGAAATGCTCTTCTAAGATGATCTCTGACAGTCGTTTTTTTCTCTAACATACCCAAAGTTTAAAAAAATAAGACTTAAACACAAAAGAGTTGAATATTTCTTCAGAATTGTGTATAATTATTAATGCTTTTTAAGGTTTGTTCTTATGGCTTTTTCTAAGTTTCTCGATCCCAAGAATGATATATCGTTCAAGCGCATCTTTGGTACTGAAAAGAATAAAGACATCCTCATTCACTTCCTTAATGATATCCTCGGCTTCGCTGGCAAAAGTACAATAAAGGATATAGAGTTCTTAAGTACTATTCAAGACCCTGAGATTGCCTCTAAAAAGCAAAGTATTGTTGATGTTCTTTGTAGAGATGAAAATGGGCTGCAAGTGATAGTCGAAATGCAGGTCGCTAAAACCAAAGGCTTTGAAAAACGTGCCCAATACTATGCTGCTAAAGCCTATTCAAGACAAGCCGATAAAGGTGATCAATACCAAGACCTTAAGGAAATTATCTTTATTGCTATAGCAGATTGTGTTTTATTTCCTGATAAGTCTGAGTATAAATCAAAGCACACTATTCGAGATGAAGATACTAATGAGCATGATCTAAAAGATTTTTACTTTATATTTATTGAATTGCCAAAATTTCCAAAAACGAAGGAAGATCAATTAGAGAGTATAGTCGAGAAATGGGTTTACTTCTTCAAATATGCGGACGAAACTAGTGAAGAAGAGCTAGAAAAGATAATAGGAAGTGATTTAATAATCAAAAAAGCATATGAAGAGCTAAACAGATTCAATTGGTCAGAAAAAGAATTCATAGCCTATGAGCAAGAAATAAAACGTATTCTTGATGAACAGGCTGTCCTCGCTCAAAAACTTGATGATGCTACTCAAAAAGGCATCCTAATCGGTCATGAAAAAGGCAGAGCTGAAGGCATCAAAATTGGTGCGGAAAAGGGCAGAGAAGAGGGCGAAAAACAGGCTAAAATTGCTGTGGCTAAAAACTCACTTAAGGCCGGTGTCTCTATTGATGTTATCTCTGAAATTACCGGCCTTTCCTTTGATGAACTTCAGAAGTTAAGGAATTAATACTTTATCCTAGTCCTAAATCTTTAGCCCTAGTTAAATGACTTTGAACAGAAACATCATCTAAATCAGATTTTACACTTCTTTCTTGCTCTCTGTATGGTTCTGGACTCCTTTTTCTTTTTCTCCTTTGACTGAGTAAACTGTTTTCTTGAAAATCAAATTCATCTAATTCTCGGTTTCTATCAGAAGAACCAACTTGAGGTACAAGACTTAAGTTATCCAATGATGAACTGTCTTCTTGAAAATCAAATTCATCCAATCTTTGTTTTCCATCAGAAGGACTAGCTGTATGTTCAGAATTTAAGCTACCTTCCGATAAAGGAAATACGCCAAAATCAAGAGGTGGAGAATCAACTACTGTTTGAGAATCTGTTTCACTTTGTGATGTATGTTCAACTATAAAATCCCTTGTACTTGCCACAATCAATTCATCTGCGTTTTCAGCTTTTTCATCAAAAACCATAACTAAAAACTTAGCTGTTCTTTTATTAGTGAAAGACTTAACAAGATTATACTTTTTATCTAATCGTTTTTTTGCTTCTTCTAGTCTTGTTTCCACTTGCTTTTTACCATGAGCATACTTAAGTTCTATAATGATTGGGCAACTTTCTTCAAAAGAGCCATCGCTTTTAGGAATCGCACAAGATAATGCAAGATCTATTCTTCCTTTGGAAGGTATACTAGATTCTGCATATACTTTAACCTCTTCATCATCTTCACCTTTTTTATTCATAAATAAACCTTGCAATATTGCTCGAAAATCTGCTTCATTTTTGATTAACTCTTCATGAGCAAATAAAGCTTCTTTTAAAGGAGATAATAATTCTTTCAATTTACTATCAGCCTCTTTTATCCATTGAAATTTATCCTTAAAATCAGTTAGCTCTTCTAATCCTTTAACTATTTTATCAACCTCAACCTCTTTTATCTTTTGAAACTTACCATGATATTTATCCTTAGAATTAATATCAGAAACTTTTTCTATCTTTATAACATGATAGTAATACCAACTCTCATTGTTGGCCAGTCAAATAGGAGACATTGCAGAGTTGTTTAATTGTGGAGCTGGCAAGAGAAGTAATAAATTTGCACAAAGCACCCTCAAGCAGAGCAATTGTATCGTATATTTTATTGCGTAAAATGTTCTGTTTTATATATAACCAAAGCCTCTCAACAGGATTTAGCTCAGGTGAGTACGGAGGTAGGTATATAATATCGATATTTTTAGGTACCTTTAAATTTTTTGACCTATGCCAACTAGCACAATCCATAACGAGAAAAGCCTCTCGTGTTTCTAGATATTGCGACATCTGCTCAAGAAATATGTTCATGCAATCAGTGTTGACATTTGGTGCAAATAAGCTAGAACTCTCTCCATTTCTAGGATTAACCGCACTATAGAGATAGAAATTTTGCCTACCTAATTTTGTTTTAACCTGTGTTCTAATCCCCTTTTTAAACCACCCATGTCCAACCTTTGAATGTGTGCCAAACCGTGATTCATCAAAGAAAAATAGCTCTTTTTCTGGATACTTGCTAATAGCTCCATTGAGATTTTTTTTTGAATTCCTCTTGTTTGCTTTTATCTTGTCCATTATGAACTGGTCTTGGTGTAATATATGAGAATTTCATCTTTTGCATATAGCGGTGTACTGTAGATTTGCTGATATTTAATCTGAACTTTTCCTGGA
Organism: Trichonephila clavata; assembly: GCA_019973975.1. Taxonomy (NCBI): domain Eukaryota; kingdom Metazoa; phylum Arthropoda; class Arachnida; order Araneae; family Nephilidae; genus Trichonephila; species Trichonephila clavata. Next base: position 22,800 of record BMAO01012895.1, read on the forward strand.
TTCTTATTCTCATTTCTTTAATGGTAATATTAGGATTTTCTTCTATCCACTCTTCAATTTGCTGTAGTTGAACCTGATTTAATTTAGTTTTTCTACGGCGTTGTGGAGGAGCAAACAGTTTTTCTTCTCTGCCAATTTTCAAGAGTTTTACCCACGAAGTTAGTGCGCTTCTTGAAATGCAATATATTTTTGCTACAGCCGTTATACTGTACTTTTTTGCTGCAATTACAGCATTTAGTTTTTTTGAAACATATGCATTATTCCTTACTTTCTTCAGCATTTCTTTTGCTGATTCTACTACTTTTTCATCCAATAATTTTGATCTTAATGCCATTTATACCTCAACTATTTTACTTACTTCATTATGGCTTTTCTTCCATCTTTGTCCATCTGTTTGCCGTGTAATGGGAATTGGTATAAGAGCTTGTCCGCAAACAAGAAAAGGGATAGTATATGAGTTTTAAAAATGGGATTAGAAATGAGAAAGAAGTATCCAACAGATCTAAGTGAAAGAGAGTGGTTGCTAATAGAGAAACACTTTAGAGTATCATACAAGAAAGGAGGAAGGCCGCTGAAACATAGCAAAAGAGAGGTATTATCTGCAATTTTTTATGTGCTACGTACAGGATGCCAATGGCGCTATTTACCAAATGATTTTCCACTATGGAAGACAGTATATGAGCAATTTAGAAGATGGAAAAAGCAAGGAATTTTCGAGAAAATGAACTATGATATTAGTAAATACAGTAGGTCAAAAATGGGAAGGAATAAGGAGCCAAGCGCATGTATAGTAGACAGTCAATCTGTGAAAACCACAGAAAAAGGGGGGTCAAAGGTTATGATGGGAGTAAAAAAGTAAAAGGCAGAAAAAGACACATAATTACAGATACTCAAGGATTTATACTCGGTTGTTATGTCGGGGCTGCAAATGAAAATGACAGAGATGGTGTGAAAATAGCGCTGGATAATATGAGGAAAAAACACACTAATGTTAGGAAGATGTGGGGTGATATGGGATATCAAGGAAAAGATTTAAAAGATCACATAAAGAGAGAATATGACATAGAAATTGAAATTGTCAAAAGGCCTCCGAGCAGATTTTGGGTGCATAAAGATACACCACCAGAGCTATTACCAAAAGTGGAGCCAGGATTTAAAGTGCAGCCGAGAAGGTGGGTTGTAGAAAGGACTTTTGCTTGGATAAATAGGAATAGGAGATACCGTCTCACCAGTCAACAAAAAAATTATAAAAATTGCTCAAGTTACATCATAAAATCAAAAAATACTTTCAATTTACATCCTGTGTAGCAGTACACAGATTATAGTTAGTGGATATGTTGATAAGTAAATTAGTTACATATAAGACAGCAGAAATTTACTTATCAACATATCCACTAACCAACTACATTCAATAAATTTGTGTAAGATACTATTTCACATAAGATGTGATAGAAAGCATTTTTTGATTTTAAAGCACTAAACCTTCAGCCAACCTTTTAGCCCTATAGTTTTTGATATGGTCTGAATCAAAAGCCTTCTTTGAACTTAGAACACCAAAAACAATATGGAGTAACTTACGCATCGCAGCTCCCACAATGGCCATATTATGCTTGCCTTTTTCTTTTAATCTCTTGCAAAAAGTCATAATAATAGGATTGTGATTTTTAGCTACTATAGCAGGAAAATACATTGCCTTACGTAGTGTTCGTGAACCTGATTTACTTAATCTGGGTTTGGCATATACAGAGGAACCTGATGTTATATTTCTCGGTATAACTCCTGCATATGCTGCCAATTGCCTGGCATCTCTAAAAGCCTTTGTGTCAGGAACTTCAGCTAAAATAGCTGTTGCTGATTCTTCTCCTATGCCTGGAATAGTCAATAGAAGTTGAAAATTTTCCAACAATTCTTTGTGTCGATTTAATAGTTCACGTACGGAGTTTTTTATTGTTTCTATTTTTTGAGCTATATTCATTGCAAGGTCTTCCCAAGCATTTGCAACTTCTTTGGGAAGTCTCTCTTTTTTTTCTAAGTGGTTATTTACTAATGTTAACTCATCTTTTAACGCAACCGAGCAACGATAAAGATGTTTTAATTTTTTCATTTCAGGAGAAGGTGGTGTCCAACGAGAAGGTTCCTGTCTTTGGCAATAATCAGCAATAATTTCTGCATCGGTCTGATCATTCTTTTGTCTTACAAGCTTACTCCTCGCATAAGATTTAATACAATAAGGATTTACAACACTAACAAAATATCCAGAATTGTGTAGAAATTCAGCCAAAGCTTCGCTATAACAACCAGTAGCTTCCATACAAGCTTTCACTTGTTCTACGTTATGTTTTTGTAGAAAGTTCAGTAGACCTTGAAACCCATTATCATCGTTCTTAAAGCTTCTTTTCCTAGTTTCACGTTTTCCTTTTTTACTTATGAATGAGAGATAAACATCAAAGCGATCTTTTGATATGTCTATGCCCAAAAAGTTGTTGATCATATATAACCCCATACGTTACTATTTAAAATGAAAAGTAGGGCTAACCTTGTGAATACAGAATTAGAACCATTTAGGTTTTTCTACGATACCGTCCAGCCTATACTTTGAGAAGGGAACTCTTGTCTCCTATACAGATTTTATATCTAAGGCTAGCAACAGAGTTTTTCCCTTCTCCATCTAGTGCTTAAGCTTAAAGCATTAGATGCTTTTTTCAAGATACAAGGCCAGCATTGTATTATTATGATCTGTTCGGAATATTATGAGAAAAGCTATACTTGCATCTTGAGAGGCGGAGAGATGGATGATAATGATAGCCTATTTGTCAAGGAATTAATGATTTGCTTGACAAGATTATTGTTTGGCGCTATACTTAATCGGTTATTAGTAGGAAATAAGATATAGTTAATCAAACTGACTCTCTAGATTCAAGTTGTGTTAACTTGGGAACAGAAGGGAATCAAGAAATAACCAAAGATCGTCGCCATTCTGGAGATTCAGGCATTGAAGGAAAGGAAGAGTTTGAAGTTTTAGATGGCGAAAATCAAGAGATACAAGCTAATCTATGTAATACACCCCCTGAAGATCTGAGTCTAGAGAATGCAATACTTACAAACTTTCCTGATGGTTGTGATAGATCATTTATCGTAGAGTCGAAAGATGAAGATTCATATGAAATTATTCCTAAAAATTTAACTTTAACTGAAATAATAAATATCTTAAATCAAGCTATACGGGAAGATGATTGTGAAGAACTAAGCAGGGTTATACAAAATATTGAAAATTATGAAGGCAGATATATTACGTTGGATAATGTAAATTTAAAGAGTTTTTGTGAACAACAACTTAATTTAGATTTACGAGATAGAAGGGATCACCAGCATGTATACTCAAATATACTATCACGGTATAATTTTGATCAGGAGAATTTCAAGTGTGATTATTTAGTAAAAGAATTGGTATTAATGGCAATTGCAGCTAATGATAAGCTGATAGAACAATATCAGGGCATACTTTTTGCTGAAGGAAATTTGAGTCTTTTATCTTTGCTTGTTGGTGGTCAAAAATATATTGAAGCTTTTATAGAAAAATTCCATGGTACCGATTGGATTTATAGAGCATTAAAAGATCAAGCCATACAATTTATTGAACCTAATAAGATTAGCTTCTTCTCAGCTATAGCATTAAGAAAAGAACGAAATTTATTAGACACAGTTTTTGTTGAATTCATCTTAAAAGATCTTGCACAAGCATTAAAAACAAGTAATCCTGATCCTTTGTATGGTGTGCTTGAAACAGCATCTCTGATCGAAAATGAAGAATTTATCACGATAGTGCTAGGTGCATTTGAAGGATATATTAATAATACGGATAAAAAAGATCTGTTAAGAAAAAGTTTTGTTACCTTGTTAGAAACTGCAATAAGCCAAGAACACATATCTGTCGTTGAACACTTGTGCAAACGATATACTAATAGTGCAGATCGTGCCATTTACGATGTATATAAACAAGCATTTACAGATGATAAAGTTATTACAATACTAAGGCAACAGATCCTGAAAAACATAGGAGCTCGTGGCAGAAAAGAAATTTATGATTTAATTCTGAAAACCGCATTGGATGCTGGCAATGTTACATTTATTGAGCACCTATGCAAAGAATGTGCTGAGTGCAGCAATGATGTTATTAATTATCTTGATCATAAATCTAAAAACAACGAATTTGATGAAATATATGAATCAATTCTAGTTGCATTGTCTAATGTCGAAAACACAAACACAAACGCTATAGCCAAGGTGCTTTTTTACACTGAAAAAATCTATCAAAACGTATCACATGATGAGCAAGTAATTAGGCAGGTCATACAGAATATACTGAGAAATGCAACACACTACTCAACAGGCCAAGAAGATTACTCCTTAGTCAAGGAAGTATGTTTCTTATGCACAGAAATTGATGCAATTAACATAATTTTTCAAGAGGAGTGTAAGATTTTTAAATCTAGCATAGAAAAGCGCATAGAAGATCTGGAAAAGGAAAACAAATTATTGCAATCTGAAGCTTTACGTGAATATAACAGCCGTCTTCCAGGTATTGTAAATGGATTAGTTCAGGCTGCTTGCATAGTGTATGATGAATACACTAAAGATCCAAAAGACAATAAACGTCAAGAGAATACTGATCTTATATTCAGTTTAACGCAAATTAGAAATATTCTGCAATTTTCTATTGATGTGCAAGAATATTCCTGTCATGAACGTCAAGATTTGTGGGATGAAATGTACCAAGCTCCTGGAACTTTTATAATACGGAAAAGAAGTAATAACGTTGCAGATGAATTAGAAGTTCCAGTTATAACAAGTGACATTCTATCAGAAAATCCAGCACCTAAAAATCAACAGCCACAAGAAAATGTGGACAGACGAGAAAATATTATGAATAATAGAGGAGGCTCGACAGAGGAGCTCATTAGCAATAGTTTTGAGGAGGGTGAAATGCATAGTAGTGACCAAAATACAAAAAGCATAGAAGAAGCGTTGTCTGATGCTATCTTCAGTCTTGATTGTAAAGAAGTAAGATCTTTAGTAGAATGGGTAAAGCAAGAGAGCAATAATGTAGAACGAATCATTGGTGGGGCTTTGAAGAAAGCTAATGAGACGAAAGTTGGGAAGAGAGATCAAGGGTCTAGAGATAAGATTAAAAAAATTAGAGAATTTCTTGCGGAAGAGCTCAAGAGCATTGCTGCATCACTAGTGGGCAATGATGTAAAAATTACTGCAAGTAGCCACGAAGCTCCTGTAATAGAGTCTAAAGAAAGTGAATCAGATTCACTGAGTTCTGAGGGTGATGATTATTCTAGGCTTGAAAGTGGTAAGTCTGCTGGAACTTCTTCAGGTAATGGCTCTCCATTTGAAGAAGTTGCAGTAACATCAGAAATGCCTTCAATGGCCACTGAAGAATCTAAATCCGAGCCTGATAACCTAAATGATGAGCAAGATGATCAGCAAAATTTAACAGTACCTGCAGTATCAAGTTCTGTAAGTGAGGATGTTTCGACATCTAGAAGTGATGAAGAAGAGTCTGTAGTAATTACACAAGGCAGCCAAAATGATGGTGAACATGATAAATTCATGCCTGAAGAGCACCAAGATGATGATGCTATGCAAAACACGCAACCAAAAACTTTAGTCATTAACAGCAAGCCTAGCAATACAGGTGTTGAGGGTGATGAAAAAAAACAAGCTCTTGTTCAGCCTACTGAACCTGTGTCAAAAAATGCTCAAGGTAACAGCAAACAACCTGGTTATCCAAACAAAAACAACCCTAATCCACAAGATGCAAAAAGTAAGTTGCCTGCGATAGCTGCTTCTATGTTAGCAATAACAGGAATTGCTACAGGAATAGCTATTGCAGTTTACTTGGAGATGTTAGCAGTTGGAATAGCAGTTGGAGCTTGTTGTCTTGTTGCTGCTGCAATCATATATTGTTGTAATAAGCCTTCAAAATCACTTGAGAATAGCAATGCTGAGAGGTTTAATCCTGAGGAGATTAAAACTTCATGTTGTACCTAAGTTAAAGAAAAATGGCAGCATGGCTAAGTGAAGTGATATTAAGTTAACAGTTTAAGAGATTATTTAAAGAAATTATCTTGGTGTCTATGGTTTTCTTGGACGTGGTCTTTTATGTCAAACTCAAAGAAGACTCAACAATTGGCTGCTCCACACTTTCTACTTTCTCGAGCTTGGTGTTGGGATTTATAATATTATATAGCGCAAAACCTATACACGCTAATCCAACAATCCCGCCAATCGCCGCTATGGCATACATTTTCAATACACAAGCTATGATACTACTGACTAGTAATGCTGCACCAACAACACTAGCCAAGATTGCTTGCCTTTGTTGCGTTGTTTTTGTTGGTGGTTTGTCTTTTTCATCTATGGTAAAACATAGTTCTATTTCAGCGGGATTTGGCTCTTGCTCATTAGTTTCTCTATCGACGGAAGTTGGTTCTACAGTGGTTTCTACTGAATCATTTTGGGCTTTTTCGCTTCTTTCACATATAGGTTGAAGGTCTTCACTTTCACATAATTTGGTATCAGTTCCTGTAGCTTTGTCAATTGCATGAGTAGTATCTTTATTTGTTACACTATATTTACATACTTCCTTACTATTTTCATCTTTAGCTGTAGTAGTTTCGGCTGTTACAACAGTGGGCTGCTGCTCTATGTCTGCACTGCTAGAAATACTTGGCTCTTGTATCTTTGAACCCTTCCAATTTTTGAATTTTTTAGCAATAGCTTTCCTTATCTTTTTCATAATCTCTATTAAAATTTGTTGTATTTAATGTGTGTAATTTAAGACGCTAATTTGTAAAATTTTTCTACCTGCTCACTCCACAGCATCGGTATTTCCCTTAAATCAGCTAGCCTCAAGCTACTTGGTTGTCTCCCATTTACTATAGACCTGCTGCAAAAGGTGATGACAAAATGATGTGAGAGAGGTAAAAGAAGAATAAGCAGATTGAGTAAGGTAAAAAAATGAGCTTTAGTTACTATAACATAAAGAAACATCCAAGAAACTTTCGTAATATAACAGGTTTAACTGTAGAGGAGTTCGAAAAGGTGGTGGAAAAAGTGAGGTCTGAGTGGGAAAAACTTGAAAAACAAAAAAAGTGCCATGGTAGAAGATCACAACTACCAACTCTGGAAGATAAGTTATTTTGCGTAATTTTGTACTATCGCACTTACATAACACACAGATTTTTAGGGTGCCTGTTCAATGTGCACAACGCAAATGTGTGTAGGTTACTGAAGAAAATAGAGCCATTACTTGCCAAAAAAGTTACTATCACAAAAGATAGAAGTATGACGCCAGAAAAAACACTGAAGATTTTGGCTGATGTTACAGAACAGCAAATACAGAGACCAGAAGATAAGACCTGCTGCGAATCAAGCGATAAAAAAAAGGGAAGGAGGGTGAATAAAATCAAGGTTAACTAAAAGGCGTGCTTAAGATTTACAATACCAGCAATAATATTGAACCTCAGGTTATATTTTTTCTGAAAATTGCGATAAACATTCGACATAATTTTAAATATCTTTATCTCTCGGATCTTATTTTCTACTCTCATTCTAAATGATGCTAATCTTCTATTATGCTCTTTCTGCTCTTGAGTTAATGGCTTTTTACGATACTTTTTATATGGAATTATAACATTGCTTTGCAATTTTTGCCAACCTTGATATCCAGAATCGGCATGTTTTATGCTATCAAGTGGTAAATATTTTTCTTGTTTCCTTATGCGAAAATCACTAATTCTACCACGGTATGACTTTGACACTGATAAAATTCTTCCTCCTTCTTCGATAATAATCTCAGTTTTCATAGTGTTGGTTCTTTTTTTTCCTGAATATGATTTCTTCCGTTTTTTACTATCTTCTGGTCTCTGTATTTGCTGTTCTGTAACATCAGCCAAAATCTTCAGTGTTTTTTCTGGCGTCATACTTCTATCTTTTGTGATAGTAACTTTTTTGGCAAGTAATGGCTCTATTTTCTTCAGTAACCTACACACATTTGCGTTGTGCACATTGAACAGGCACCCTAAAAATCTGTGTGTTATGTAAGTGCGATAGTACAAAATTACGCAAAATAACTTATCTTCCAGAGTTGGTAGTTGTGATCTTCTACCATGGCACTTTTTTTGTTTTTCAAGTTTTTCCCACTCAGACCTCACTTTTTCCACCACCTTTTCGAACTCCTCTACAGTTAAACCTGTTATATTACGAAAGTTTCTTGGATGTTTCTTTATGTTATAGTAACTAAAGCTCATTTTTTTACCTTACTCAATCTGCTTATTCTTCTTTTACCTCTCTCACATCATTTTGTCATCACCTTTTGCAGCAGGTCTTATGTCTTCTTTAATCTTTGGAGCTAGGTAATTTAACCTTAAAATTTGTTGTATGCGTCTTGTACCTATATTAATTTTAATGCTCAGCTCCTTCAGACTTCTATATTTTCCTTCTTCTAGTTGCCGTTTCCACAGATGGGCTCTCACCACAGCTTTGAGTAGCGCATTATTTGTTTTCCCCTCTGGTTCTACTACTGTGCATTTGTTTGCTTTCTTTTTTAACCCCATTGGTATAAATATCTCTCCTGATTCAGAACTTACTACTATTCCATCTTCTTTTACCGTTACTCCCTTTATTAATTTTTTCATTGCTTCTTTCTGTTTTCTGAAACTTAAATTTTTCCATTCTTCCGCTTTTTCTTGCCAATTTTTGTATAGGTGCTCTGCTCTCTTCATTACTTCTTTTTCCACTTCTCCGGCTATTACTGTTCGGTTTATCGATTCACAACCCTTTCCCCTTAAATGATTATTGCACACATAATATCGATACCTTTTATTCTCTTTTTTTGCGTACGTCAGCGTCATATTTGCATTACAGCTCTTGCACTTTATTATTCCCTTTAGCAATGCTTCTTCATATTTTGCTTTTCTATATGGCTGATTCCTTATCAATTCTTGTGCTTTTTTCCACTTTTCTTCTTCTATTATTGCTTCATGCTTTCCCTCATACTGTTTCTCATAATGCCTGATTTTTCCCACATATATTGGGTTTGTTATTATTCTCCTTACCGTGGCCTTTTTAAAGATATCAAACCTTGCTTTCGTTCTGTAACCTTGACTATTTAACTCCCTTGCTAATGCTGCCATCGATTTTAGCTCCATATACCTCTCAAATATATGTTTCACCGTCTTTGCTTCTTTCTCATTTATTATTAATTCTTTATCTTTTACATCATACCCTAGCGGCAAAGTTCCTCCCATCCATAACCCTTGTTCTTTCGATGTTGCTATTTTATTTTTTACCCTTTCCACTATCATTTCTCTTTCTAGTTGTGCTGCTCCTGACAATACTGTTTGTACGAACTTCCCCATTGGCGTATTATTGTCGAATATCTGCGTCACTGCTACAAAACTTATCCGGTGCCTTCTAAAAAATGACGTTACTTCTATGCTGTCTTTTGTCTCTCTTGATAACCTATCTAGCGTATATACCACTACGCAATCTATTTCTCCTGCTGCTATATCCTTTAATAATTCCTTTATCGCTGGCCTATTTAAATTGCTTCCCGAATATCCTCCATCGTCATATTTTTTTGCTAATATTGCCCACCCTTCCTTATTTTTTATATACTTCTCACATGCTACTCGGTTATCTAAGTGGAGAAAGTCACCTCTCCCCACTCGACTTCAAAACCGGACTTGATAGTTTCCCATCATCCGGCTTCTCTCTAATTTGGTGCTTGTCATGCATACTTCCATGTAATTGATCGTGGCAGTGCTTATGAAGCAAGGATAGGTTTTTAATGTTATTATTGCGTCTATTGCAATCTTGATGATGCACATGTGCTAAATCATCAGACCTAAACCAAAGATGACAGTAATTACATTTACCTTGCTGTAACTTCAGTAATTTTATTACTCGTGATGATTTTCCTGGTAATTTACTTAAACGATTTTCCCAGTATGGCCAATCCCCATCATATGGAGATTTGCTTCCGATCACTTTGACATGCCGTTTAATAGCATGATCTCTGTGCTTGATAATAAGTGTTCCGTTACTTGTCATAAATCTCCAGTTATCGTTACCATACTTCTTGAAGTACTTTTTCTTGATCCAGCCTGCTCCCTTTTTTGGGTGTTTAAATTCTGCCCATTTCCAAAGTTGTATAAACATGGTTTTATCCATTGAGCTAAAGATTTTGCTTGAAACTGCCGAAGTATAATATTGACACCATCCTCTAATAATCGGATTGAGATCTCTAATTACAGCTTCTTGAGGTGCTCCACGTATTTCTCTAAGCTTATGTTTAACAACCGATGTATGCTGTTTCACAGAGTTACGACTTGGTTTAATTATTAATTTGTAACCTCTCTTATTTCTTACTGGATATTGTCGTATTGTAAATCCAAGAAAATCAAAACCTGGTTTCTGTCCATCAAAGGGCTTGAACGTATGAGTAACCTTTGTCTTTGATGACTTTAATTCTAGTCCAACAGTTTTTAACCATTCTTCAACTAGACTTTTAGCCTTAAGTATGATTTCCTCGTTCTCATGTAGAATAACAAAATCGTCAGCGTAAAATATTACACTTATAGATTGTTGATCCCTTTTTTTTGACATTGCGCCATATTTCCTTTTCCCATGCTGAGAAAGGTCACTTGTTAGTGCTTTTCTAATATATTGCTCCAGACCATTTAATGCGATACAAGCCAATAAAGGGGAAATTGTTCCTCCTTGAATTGTACCGCACTTAGTTGACTGATATATTCCATTTTCCATCACTCCTGCTCTTAACCATCCTTTTATGATTCTCTTTAACGTTGGTGTGGTATTAAGTTTTCCTAACAATGCGTGATGATTTATGTTATCGAAACACCCAGAAATATCTGCATCTAAGGTGAATGCGGATTTCCTGTTAAGTGCACTAAATATAGCCCCTATAGCATCTTGACATGATCTACCTGGTCTAAAACCGTAAATGTTTGGTTCAAAATTTGCCTCCCATTCTGGCTCTATTGCCATTTTTACAAGTGTCTGTTTTGCCCGATCTGATATAGTAGGTATTCCTAACGGTCTTTTCTCAGATTTTCCTGGTTTTGGTATCCAGATACGTCTTGAAGGTTTTGCTCTCTCTTTTATATTTAATGAACTTGCCAATTGCAACCGTTCCTTTTTATTAAGCTTTGACTTTCCATCTATACCTGCAGTTCTTTTACCAACGTTATCTTGAGTGACTCTCCTCACAGCTAGCAATTTTACACTTGTTGATTTGAGTAATAATCTCTGAAGATTATGCATCTTTTTGATATCATTACTTTTCGAAGCTCGGTAAATTCGTTTTTGTAGCTTAAATGAAGATTTCTCCAGCTTGCGCCAAGGAATTTCATTCCATTCATACCTAACATTGTGTTGGTTCATAACCTATTCACTACTATTCACAACTCTACCTTCCAAAATACAGTGTCTACGTCTGCATATCCTAATCATTACTTTAGGCATTAGCTTCTTAGAGCATGTCTTCAAACTTAAGAATGAGCTAATTTGTGAAGCATAATAGTGATCATATTGAAAAAGATGTTGTTTTTTGAAGTGAGAGGAGAATGCTCATAATCCTTACTCATACGTCTAAAATTGGAGAGCCAAGCAAAGGTTCTTTCAACAATCCAACGTTTAGGAATAACCTGAAATCCTGTATCAACTACTTTCTTGGTAATCGTCAATAAACATCCAGTTTCCAATAAACAGCGGTTTTGCAATTTACCTGTATATCCTTGATCAGCAAAAAACTTACGTAATGTTGGAGCTTTGCATTTGGCTTGAACAAAAAGATTTAGTGCACCATCACGATCTTGAATGCTTGCACTGTGTACTTCAGCAGCAATTACAAGACCTACAGTATCTACAACGATGTGGCGTTTTCTACCCTTTACTTTCTTGCCAGCATCATATCCTCTGGATCCCCTTTTTGAGTGGTTTTTACTGATTGACTGTCAATTATTCCTACTGATGGAGTTTCATTCTTACCAATTATCTTTCTTAGTTTTTTAACTAGAAAATCGTGAATTTCTTCCCATATTCCACTTTTTTTTAAACGCGAATTACAACTATACACGGTTTTCCATGGTGGAAAATTCTTAGGTAGTTGTCTCCATTGACAGCCTGTTCTCATCACATAGCGGATTGCGTTAATAATTGTTCTAATACTGTGTTTTCTTGGTCTGCCGGTCTTTTTAGGTTCAAAATATTGCTCTATCATCTTCCATTCTTTGTCACTTATATCGCTTGGGTACATTTAAAATATGTCTTATAACACACTTCTTAACTCCTTTCTAGTTAGTTTGAAGACATGCTCTTAGACAATCCTTCCACATAAGAGCTTGCGGTTGGCTACCTACTCATTATCCTTGTTAAAGAAGAATAAGAGCTCCTATGCGGTTACTCCGTTCCATGAAACCTTTTCGCGTTAGACTTAGGTTCTTACTTTTTGCCGGAAGATCGGAAACATCTTGATTAGCCGCACAAATTCTAATCATCCATTCTCTCCATACCTTTTGGTTTATGCGCATCAACTTTATTTCGCATATTTCTGGTGACGACAATTCAAACATAAGTTTCTCTCGTAACCATATCTAACTCTTCTCAGGGGGATTTATTACAAAGTTTAATATTACCCCTTTTTGATCCATGCTTGCGTTCTAGAAAGTTGCCAACTCTCTAAAACGTGGATCACGATTTTAACCTGATGTTAAGGCAGATGGAATTGAACCATCACGATTTCATGACATCGGGTCGCACCTGCGCGTCCAAGCTATTAAACTTTTGTTCTAGTCCATCTTCATTTGATTTTCTCGTATATATTGCGCATCTCACTTCTTTACACATTTTTTTCTCCTCAACTCCCCTTTTTATCACGCATTCCGAACAACAACGGTCCGTTATAACTCATTCCCATTATTTTTCCGGCTACTGCTGATAATGACGTATAAAACTCTTCTCGGTAGATCAGACCACTATCGGTTACCATTACCGCGTGCGTTTCTTTACCTCTTTCTAATATCAGCTCTGTTCCCTCTGCTGGCAGTTTATCGCTACTTATCCTTTTTCCCTTCTCTAGTCGATCTGCCAGGTATTCTAGTCTTTTTGCTCCTTTTCTTGACATCTCTCCATATTCTTCCTCCTGCATTCTATAAGCTAATCTTGGTATCAGATATTTCCTCGAATGTTGCGGTGCTTCTTCCACAAATACCTTCTTCCATATTTTCCTCAGTTCTACTAATGGTTTCTCTCCTAAATTCTTTACTTTCTTTTCTATTTTTTCCTTTTTTTCCATAACTCTCATACCACTTTTCTTCAGCTACAGCTCTCCGTCTTTAACTTCCTCATCCATATTTTTCAACTCTTCCTTTGCCATTATCACACCTGCTACCGTACTTTCCGATACAACCACTAGTTTTTCTAGAAATTCCCCCTGTTTATTTGCGATTTTTACGTTCTCTAACATTTCTTTTATCTCTTTATTATTTCTCGCATAATCTATTGGGGTTTTGCCAGATTTATCCTTTTGCTCTATATTTGCTCCGGCTTTCACTAGCTCTTCCACTATTTTTATCTCACTTAGAGCTTGTCCGCAAACCATAAAATTCAAGCATATTCCCTCTTTAACATCAATCTATTCATAGCCAGATATATAAAATTTTCAGTAGATGTTGTCAGCAAATCATATTCTTTCGATAGCCTTGTATCTTGAAAAAAGCATCTAATGCTTTAAGCTTAAGCACTAGATGGAGAAGGGAAAAACTCTGTTGCTAGCCTTAGATATAAAATCTGTATAGGAGACAAGAGTTCCCTTCTCAAAGTATAGGCTGGACGGTATCGTAGAAAAACCTAAATGGTTCTAATTCTGTATTCACAAGGTTAGCCCTACTTTTCATTTTAAATAGTAACGTATGGGGTTATATATGATCAACAACTTTTTGGGCATAGACATATCAAAAGATCGCTTTGATGTTTATCTCTCATTCATAAGTAAAAAAGGAAAACGTGAAACTAGGAAAAGAAGCTTTAAGAACGATGATAATGGGTTTCAAGGTCTACTGAACTTTCTACAAAAACATAACGTAGAACAAGTGAAAGCTTGTATGGAAGCTACTGGTTGTTATAGCGAAGCTTTGGCTGAATTTCTACACAATTCTGGATATTTTGTTAGTGTTGTAAATCCTTATTGTATTAAATCTTATGCGAGGAGTAAGCTTGTAAGACAAAAGAATGATCAGACCGATGCAGAAATTATTGCTGATTATTGCCAAAGACAGGAACCTTCTCGTTGGACACCACCTTCTCCTGAAATGAAAAAATTAAAACATCTTTATCGTTGCTCGGTTGCGTTAAAAGATGAGTTAACATTAGTAAATAACCACTTAGAAAAAAAAGAGAGACTTCCCAAAGAAGTTGCAAATGCTTGGGAAGACCTTGCAATGAATATAGCTCAAAAAATAGAAACAATAAAAAACTCCGTACGTGAACTATTAAATCGACACAAAGAATTGTTGGAAAATTTTCAACTTCTATTGACTATTCCAGGCATAGGAGAAGAATCAGCAACAGCTATTTTAGCTGAAGTTCCTGACACAAAGGCTTTTAGAGATGCCAGGCAATTGGCAGCATATGCAGGAGTTATACCGAGAAATATAACATCAGGTTCCTCTGTATATGCCAAACCCAGATTAAGTAAATCAGGTTCACGAACACTACGTAAGGCAATGTATTTTCCTGCTATAGTAGCTAAAAATCACAATCCTATTATTATGACTTTTTGCAAGAGATTAAAAGAAAAAGGCAAGCATAATATGGCCATTGTGGGAGCTGCGATGCGTAAGTTACTCCATATTGTTTTTGGTGTTCTAAGTTCAAAGAAGGCTTTTGATTCAGACCATATCAAAAACTATAGGGCTAAAAGGTTGGCTGAAGGTTTAGTGCTTTAAAATCAAAAAATGCTTTCTATCACATCTTATGTGAAATAGTATCTTACACAAATTTATTGAATGTAGTTGGTTAGTGGATATGTTGATAAGTAAATTTCTGCTGTCTTATATGTAACTAATTTACTTATCAACATATCCACTAACTATAATCTGTGTACTGCTACACAGGATGTAAATTGAAAGTATTTTTTGATTTTATGATGTAACTTGAGCAATTTTTATAATTTTTTTGTTGACTGGTGAGACGGTATCTCCTATTCCTATTTATCCAAGCAAAAGTCCTTTCTACAACCCACCTTCTCGGCTGCACTTTAAATCCTGGCTCCACTTTTGGTAATAGCTCTGGTGGTGTATCTTTATGCACCCAAAATCTGCTCGGAGGCCTTTTGACAATTTCAATTTCTATGTCATATTCTCTCTTTATGTGATCTTTTAAATCTTTTCCTTGATATCCCATATCACCCCACATCTTCCTAACATTAGTGTGTTTTTTCCTCATATTATCCAGCGCTATTTTCACACCATCTCTGTCATTTTCATTTGCAGCCCCGACATAACAACCGAGTATAAATCCTTGAGTATCTGTAATTATGTGTCTTTTTCTGCCTTTTACTTTTTTACTCCCATCATAACCTTTGACCCCCCTTTTTCTGTGGTTTTCACAGATTGACTGTCTACTATACATGCGCTTGGCTCCTTATTCCTTCCCATTTTTGACCTACTGTATTTACTAATATCATAGTTCATTTTCTCGAAAATTCCTTGCTTTTTCCATCTTCTAAATTGCTCATATACTGTCTTCCATAGTGGAAAATCATTTGGTAAATAGCGCCATTGGCATCCTGTACGTAGCACATAAAAAATTGCAGATAATACCTCTCTTTTGCTATGTTTCAGCGGCCTTCCTCCTTTCTTGTATGATACTCTAAAGTGTTTCTCTATTAGCAACCACTCTCTTTCACTTAGATCTGTTGGATACTTCTTTCTCATTTCTAATCCCATTTTTAAAACTCATATACTATCCCTTTTCTTGTTTGCGGACAAGCTCTGAGCATGAATTGAGCAACGATTATTATTGGAACTCTGGAATATTTGTATTTAAAGCAAAGCGCTACATAGATGAGATCAAAAAATCTGCTCCGAATCTTTACAATTTATGTTTTGCAAGTGTGAAATATTTCATACCGCAAGAGAGATTTCTGTATTTAAAACAACGAGATTTTGCAGGAATTGAAGGCATATCCATTGATTACTTGGTAATGGAAAAAGCAAAGAACATTACAATGGTAGAGGCTAACTTCGATTGGTTGGATGTTGGAACTTGGAATTCAGTTTTAGAATTGAGTGAGAAGTTTAGCAAAGAACCGGTGTCATTTCAGCATGTGATACCAACTCTCATTGTTGGCCAGTCAAATAGGAGACATTGCAGAGTTGTTTAATTGTGGAGCTGGCAAGAGAAGTAATAAATTTGCACAAAGCACCCTCAAGCAGAGCAATTGTATCGTATATTTTATTGCGTAAAATGTTCTGTTTTATATATAACCAAAGCCTCTCAACAGGATTTAGCTCAGGTGAGTACGGAGGTAGGTATATAATATCGATATTTTTAGGTACCTTTAAATTTTTTGACCTATGCCAACTAGCACAATCCATAACGAGAAAAGCCTCTCGTGTTTCTAGATATTGCGACATCTGCTCAAGAAATATGTTCATGCAATCAGTGTTGACATTTGGTGCAAATAAGCTAGAACTCTCTCCATTTCTAGGATTAACCGCACTATAGAGATAGAAATTTTGCCTACCTAATTTTGTTTTAACCTGTGTTCTAATCCCCTTTTTAAACCACCCATGTCCAACCTTTGAATGTGTGCCAAACCGTGATTCATCAAAGAAAAATAGCTCTTTTTCTGGATACTTGCTAATAGCTCCATTGAGATTTTTTTTTGAATTCCTCTTGTTTGCTTTTATCTTGTCCATTATGAACTGGTCTTGGTGTAATATATGAGAATTTCATCTTTTGCATATAGCGGTGTACTGTAGATTTGCTGATATTTAATCTGAACTTTTCCTGGATTCTTATTCTCATTTCTTTAATGGTAATATTAGGATTTTCTTCTATCCACTCTTCAATTTGCTGTAGTTGAACCTGATTTAATTTAGTTTTTCTACGGCGTTGTGGAGGAGCAAACAGTTTTTCTTCTCTGCCAATTTTCAAGAGTTTTACCCACGAAGTTAGTGCGCTTCTTGAAATGCAATATATTTTTGCTACAGCCGTTATACTGTACTTTTTTGCTGCAATTACAGCATTTAGTTTTTTTGAAACATATGCATTATTCCTTACTTTCTTCAGCATTTCTTTTGCTGATTCTACTACTTTTTCATCCAATAATTTTGATCTTAATGCCATTTATACCTCAACTATTTTACTTACTTCATTATGGCTTTTCTTCCATCTTTGTCCATCTGTTTGCCGTGTAATGGGAATTGGTATGATTAGAGAAAAAGAACCAGTTTTAACGACAGAAAGTAATAAAAATTTATTGGGTGGAGCTTATAAGCAACCAAACAAAAGCCTAATATCGTTTATTAATAAGGTTAAGAAAGCAAAAGCGATAAGAAGAGAAATCAAGCCATGGGGATTTTATAGTATAATTTTAATGAGCGAAAATTTTCTTATAAAATATCTTTTTATAAATCCATTAAGCTGCACTTCTAAGCAATTCCATCACTATAGAGATGAATACCATATAGTACTATCAGGAGTTGGGTATGTTAGTTTAGGCGACAAAGAATATGCTATAGTAAAAGACCATATGATAGAAATCCCAAGGGAAGTTTCCCATAGGATTGAAAATAGAAGCACAAGCTCTCCACTTGAAATAGTTGAATTTCAGATAGGAGAGCATTTATCTGATAATGATATAGTGAGATTGGATGATGTATATGGAAGATTTTGAAATTCTAATGTTAAAGATACTCTATAAGTCTGCTAAATTTAAAGGAGTAAAAATATCTAGTTTTCAAGTAAAGAAAAGTCTACACTTATACGAAGTTTCAAGAATATAATGTTTAACCTCAAAATATTTTGTAATGTCCATTGCCTTTGAAATTACTATGGCTGCTTG
Organism: Trichonephila clavata; assembly: GCA_019973975.1. Taxonomy (NCBI): domain Eukaryota; kingdom Metazoa; phylum Arthropoda; class Arachnida; order Araneae; family Nephilidae; genus Trichonephila; species Trichonephila clavata. Next base: position 40,966 of record BMAO01012895.1, read on the forward strand.
CTATTTGCGAGCGAAAAATGCCAGATTTTGCTCTATAATGACTTTGTTCTCTATTATCGGCATTGCCCTTGGAGTTGCAACACTAATAGTGGTGATGTCTGTGATGAACGGATTCAGAGCAAAGTTGCTTGACTCAATACTTGGCATTGATGGCCATATTAACGTTTATTTTGATAGGAACATAAATTCAGATTACTACGCAGTTTCAAAATCTATTGAGAGAATTCCTGGTATATTAAAAGCTACTCCTATGACCAATGATCAAGTTATTATTGTAGCAAATGGTAAAATTGCAGGTAGCGTAGTGCGAGGTGTGTCAACTAAAGACTTGCTTAATAGCACTGCCGTTACAAATAATGTAATTATAGGTGATGTGAAAAAATTTGATGAAGGGATAATAATAGGGGCACGCTTAGCAGAAGCTTTGAACATTGACTATGGCGGCGAAATTACGTTTATTTTATCTGAAGGATTTGATGCATTGCTTGGTGAAATGCCGCGAATGAAAAAATATAAAGTTGTAGCAATATTTGATATGGGTATGTTTGAGTATGATAATACCTTGATATATATGCCTCTAAAATCAGCACAAGTCTTTTTTAATTATAAAGATAGCATAAAAATATAGAAGTACTTGTAGACGACGTTACTAGAGCTGATAAGCTCGCAGATTCTATAGAAAAAGAAATAGGAATGGAAGCTGAAAGTTGGCAATCACAGCAAAGCCATTATTTTAGTGCTTTAAAAACTGAAAGAAATGTGATGTTTTTAATTCTACTTTGATTATAGTTGTAGCAGCGTTTAATATTATCTCAAATTTAATGATGATAGTGCAAGAAAAGAAATCCGCGATTGCAATTATGCGTACATTTGGTGCAACAAGTGGAAGCATTATGCGCATATTTGCGCTTGTGGTCTATAATCGGTTTACGGAACTTGTCTTGGTTGTATTATAGGTGTCGTTTTTTCTCTCAATATCGAAAGTATTAGAGTGTTTTTAGAAAACATTACTAACGTCAAGCTGTTTGATCCTATGATATACTTTTTTTCAAGTTTACCGGTGATATTAGTCCCTCAAGATGTAGTAAGTATTTCTGCACTTGCGTTACTCTTATCATTTTTAGCGACAATTGCTCCTGCATTGCAGGCAGCTGCACAAGATCCTTCGGAGATACTACGTTATGAATGATACTCAGCAAAAGTACATAGGTTGGTTCTTAATTGTATTGTTATTTACCGGTTACATCACAATAAATAACATAATCTTTTTAAAAATAAATCAGCAAGAGAGTGAAAACAATGTGAAAGCTTTAACGGAAAACATGGATGAATTTAGAATGTTGCTTGAAGTTAATCAATCTAGAATAGAAAAAAAGATATTTGACCTCAAGAGAAGTCAGCATACTCAATGTGAGCAAGGTGATAATAACTCAAGATGTAAGAACCTTGCAAAATTGCTATTACTTGTGGTTAAAATGAAGAATTCGTTATTGCGAGAAGCAAAATTTGATAACCATATAAATTCAATAAAGCCTTTGATATCAGAGCTTGACGATCCAGAGATAGAAAATGCAGTAGATGAATTAGAAAATTTGAAAGAGATAAATACCTTACACGAATTGAAGTTATCTTTTGAAAAAAACTATTGATACTATCGATTACAACAAAAGTACATTGTCTAAAAAAATCATTTCAAACTGGATAAAGGTAGAGACGACCGAAATGATCCATTAAGAGTAAAATTCGCAGAAATTGAGGAGTCAATAAATGATAATGATTGGCAAAATATAACTGTTACAGTAAGCAATTTAACGCATTCAGAATTCAAGCCATGGCTGAATAAATTGAATGGTTTTATTGTAGCTTCTAAGAATATTTCAACAATATATCATCACTTATTACAATATATCTCATGATTTATTTTATAATTTTCGCTTTTTCGTTTTTATTTGGTATATGGGTCAAGGTAAGTG
>BMAO01012896.1:0-30509 GCA_019973975.1 Trichonephila clavata
TTACCTCCTTCTCCTGCAATTCCACCTCACCAACTCGTTTCTCGGGGATCGACCTTTCAATTTTTAGTCAATTCTCAAGTAGAATGGGAAGCCCAGTTGCCGGATCATTATATTATTCATAACCAACAATTTGCTTTTAAAGATGCTTGCTATCAGCAACCAGATGCCAGTCATGTGCCTGCCACAGGTCCAGCTTTGTATGAATATTTAGAAAAAGATAAACTCATTTCGTTTTCACAGCGTGCCTCCTTTGAATCCAATGCTTCGACCGTCTTGCAACATAAACGAGTTTATTATTTTAGTTGTCAACAGGGAAAAATTGAAAACTTGCACATGTGTCCTCCAGGTCATTTTTTTCACGCCACTCACTGCCAACCCATCGATCAATGTGTGGGGCAAGTCAATGGTACGCAATTTTCAGACCCCTACGACATTCATCATTATTTTGAGTGTCAACAGGAAAAGGCGGTTCGACGGTCGTGCCCACCCAATACATTTTTTCTACATGACTCTTGCCGAAATAAAAAGGACGAGAGTCTTTACTGTCAATTTCATACAGAACCCAAAATTTTAAATTCCAACACTTTATTGGTATGTCGGCATGGACAAGCTCACTTTGAAACCTGTCCCCCTGGATATCGCTACTTTGATTCCCCCCATTGTGAATCCAATGCTTGTGTCGGACTCCCCGACCATAAATTGGTGCCGTCCTCCAAAGTTCAACAGGGTCCATTCCGCTATTTTCCGGGATATATGCAATGTCAAAATGATAGGGTGGTCAAAGAGGTGAAATGCCCTGCCACATGGGATCCCTATTTATCCGTTGGGGATAATTTGACCCATTTACCCCAGGTATTTAATGGACGTGATTGTGAAATTCCTACCTTTTGTACCAATGTGGAATCAGATGATCCTTTGGTCATGGTTCCCGTGCACGAATTCACCAAACACGTGAGGAATTGGAAATTTTCAGAGAGATTTGATGCCGTCACTGGGATTAAATGTCAAGGAACTCAACGAAAACGTGTTGCGTTATCTCCCGGGCAACAGATTCATCCTAAGCGATTCAAAGCAGAATCGGCCTGCAATAGCACCGTTTCTAAAGTGGTGGTATCCTCTCATCCAGGAGTTTATTTTGATTGTCAGACCCAACAGGTAGAATCCTGTCCCCCTCACTCTTTTTTTGATGGAGTGGTGTGTCGACCTCGTGTCAAACAGGCCTTCTCTTTTCACGGCATTGATTTATTTCAACTGGATTCTTTACGATCTGACAACTGGATGGAGCCATGGGATTACACTAAAGTACCTTCTGCTCAACCCTGCACAGATCCCGAATCCGTCTATTTGGAAACGTACAATGCTTGCAGTCATCCCGATTGCGTCTTGTATCCCTTTTTAACTCAAATTCCTTTCTCTATCAAGTTGAGAGATGCATCCCAATGCACCTTTCGTAAAGCAGATCGCCGTCTGGTGAAACAACCCATTTCCTATAAAGCATTATATTGGGCTCAGCGAGAAGTGGAAGAGGTACCTAGCGATGAGAAATGTCGACCTGGGCAACATTTGGAGACGGGACATTTTGCGTTGGACCAAATAATGTATGCGACCTGCGACGAATCTCAACCTTTTGTGTTTTGTCCTTCGTCCGATACCAAAGGGATTGCCAAGGTGAATGATAAACGGTGGGCCTGTGTCCCGGCTGACATGAAAGGACTCCTTCCTCCTGACTCGGTGATCCCGTTTCATGCTAACGAAGTGAAATGTATTTTACCCACGACGCCCCCTCCGAATCGCATCAAGATGAACAATAGATTGATGGATATTCCTTTGGCAGGTTTAAGACCTACACATGCCTTTAAACTGGAGACGTTGGATCAAAGGGTAGCCATTGAATACAAATATCGGGTGACCCATCCACCCGATGTCGTGTGGACAGAAGACGAGAAAAAAGTTTCTAGGTTTGGAGGTGCATTTCTAGTGAAAAAAGATGATTTTACCAAAAAACCAATTACTCTTCCCACCTATAATGTCAAATATACTGTTCCAGATTTTGCCTTTGACCGCAAACCATAAACAAGATGGATAAACGCCACGTAGTGAACGGGGTACTATTGTACACAACCATTTACGTAAATTGTATATTAAGTGCCGTGGCGGTCATGACGGGACGATGGATATTTTTACTTTTGATTGTATTGACGATGGGATTAACTGCTTACATGATGTATATGACGACGCACAATGACGACCACTTAAAATTTGTGGGTAAGTGGGCAGAGGACAACTTTTCAAAGTGGATAGCCAAAGTAAAATCTTATTACGCATAAAGGTTCATTTCTTTTGAACTGCCCCACAGTTTTTACAATATTTGAACAATGTCGGAGGTTCATCCAAAGCACGTACTTGCCGTAAGGTAGAGCAAATCTCTGGAGAGGAGCAACATGTTTCTGGAAAAGAAGTCTTTATCCGCTGTTCCCACAATTGACATTCTTCTTCGGGAAACAACTGAACATGAGTTTCAGCCATGGCCACTTGATTTGCAAGAAGCAAGAATAAATATTCAAAACTGTAAAGGCTTTATAAAAAAAAAAAAAAAAAAAAAAAAAAAAAAAAAAAAAAAAAAAAAAAAAAAAAAAAAAAAAAAAAAAAAAAAATTTTTTTTTTTTTTTTTTTTTTTTTTTTTTTTTTTTTTTTTTTTTTTTTTTTTTTTTTTTTTTTTTTTTTTTTTAATAAACAAGTATTCTTTTGAAGATGGAAGGTCGATTAAATGCCGAACACATTATGAGAGTTACTCTCGCTGGACTAGACTCTTTTTTACATAGTCAGTTGGATGCAGAATATTTTGAAAAATATACCACTGAAAAGAATCGCATGTTCCCCACTTGGGATCACCTTTGGGCAAAATTGAAAATGTGGCTGTCTCAGGAACCTCTGAACAATAAACAAGATACTATCCTGAATTTTGCTCAAATTTTTCCTCACATTGAACCTTTTAAACCCCATTTATTAAATTCATTTGCTATTCACGATTCTTTTTGGAATCAAGTATTTGAAAACTTGGCCATTGCCAAAACTCGACTATGAAGTTGACAGTCTCTTCTTTGGAACCTTTTGGTATTTTTTCTCTTGCTGGTGGGTTATTGTACTCTATTGGAGTTTTGACCCTCCAATCTCACTCCACTGATTTTCGTTTGCATTTTATCGTCTTGACGCTAGTGATTTTCATGGCCCTAGTCTCCATTACAATATTTAAATATTTGAAATACCGTTACACATGTGAAAAAATGGACGATATTTTGGCTGTTATGAAAATACAATAGCCAATTTAACATTATCTCTTTGAAACATGGCTACATCTCCGGGTTTCCAGCCCAATAATTTGAAATACCCTAAAGGAGTGGAGATGCAGTCAGGAGTCAACTCTTTCCGTTCAAATTGCACATCTTGCAAACTGATTAAAAATAACCTCAGGGGTAAATCAAATTTTTCCGTGTATTGGGTTTCATCTTCAAAGGTTAACGTTATTGTAGGAGGTTCAAAGTGAATGTGTTGAATAGGTTTGATGGCTAACCGGCGGAAAATAATCTCAAAAGATTTGAAGGAATCCATAATCAAGATGGCTGCTTCTATGACGCCCGATGATATGGTGAAAAAACTTTTGGAAAAGAATGAAATTTTCCAAAGAATGTTTAATAATTATGGTGGTTACATTAATTTACAACCAGAAGAACAGACGACAGCTCAGGAAATTTTTCGGGAAACGTTTCCCACGTATTGTGAACCTGATTTAAAAAAGTTTTATAATGAATGGGTCATTCAGAAAATTCATCATGCTATGAATGAACCAGAGGATATCACACCCAGTGAAACTTGCTCTCAACTCGTATACGATGGAGGTACCAAAACGTACCTCAATGCTCGAGTGTTGCCACCTCTCGGTCGGAAAAAAAGATTGGAAAAATTCAACTTGAGTGAATTTGTGAGACAAAAACGACTCAATGGCGATTTTCACCAAATAAACTATAATGATCGAGAGTCGATGGAAGATTTGATGGATTACTTGAATGAAGAAAAGGTTCGAAACGACCAGAAAGCTGATATTGCACTGAATCGAATAGTGGAAATGGTGGCAATATTAAATGGTCATTGCAAATATCGCCTTTTGGAATTGCATTCAGAAAGACGTATTCATTAACAGAGTTTAAATGACACTTGAAATCTAGCCTACACATATATAACCTTAAAAAAAAAAAAAAAAAAAAAAAAAAAAAAAAAAAAAAAAAAAAAAAAAAAAAAAAAAAAAAAAAAAAAAAAAAAAAAATTTTTTTTTTTTTTTTTTTTTTTTTTTTTTTTTTTTTTTTTTTTTTTTTTTTTTTTTTTTTTTTTTTTTTTGTAATCAAGTACATTGAAATGATTTCTGTACAAGACTTGCTCCAATTTATTCTCCGACATGATTACGTTGTTGTCTTTGGTAACCTTGGACGGTATCCCCGTGTTCTTTTTGATGCGTTCGTTGCCGATTCTCAGTTGAACGTGGCTATTCACTCTCCCTATTATTTGTGTTCTAGTACTCCAGATGAACGCATTCGTGTGGTGAAACCGACCCACGTTCAACCATGTGATTTATATGTTGTTTTGGAACCCACTCCTCATCAACTTTTGGAAAAACCAGCTCAAGCCACACGCATGGTCGTTTTTACAAGTCATTTTACCTACAAAACTCGTCCGGAAAATGTCTGGACTTTTGTCAGTTTTTTCCATACCCTCAATGTCTCTGAATTGGCTCGAAACACTCAGGAGCTACTTTCCCTTCAGGATCATTCCATTCAAACTGCTTCCATCCATCAAGTGCAAGTGGATGCTATCCATAAAGTTACACTTTCTGGACGAGCAGATGGCGCCTTGGATACTCCCAATACCTATGTTCTGATCAATTTGACGGGTTATTCCAGTCCTTTTCACATGTTTTTAGCTATTTGGGATTCCTTTGATTACATGTTGGCCAATAAAAATTTTGTGAAAAAGTGGATGATTTGTTTTCCCCAAAGCGGGGGTCGAAAAGCGTTTGATCAATTTGTCCAAAATTGTTTGGACAAATTGTTTTGTAAAACGTTTGAGCATGGAAACGTGACAGCGATTGGAAATATTTTATCCCTGATTCCTTTTTACAAGTCGGGATGTATCCACCAAACGTTTTCAATTCCCAAAGGAACATTTTTAGGTGTGGAATACGTGGCCCCCAACACATTAACAGATGCTTGTAAAGCAGCCACCATGTATAATTTGGAACATTGGGTGGGAAATGTTTACCGAATAAAGGATCAGTAAACAAGATAAGGTATACTATGAGTAAAGCCAATGATATCAATATTGAAAATTTGAATTTAGAATCCTATTTCAAAACAATGGAGGTTCCTATAGGGTACACCCTGCCGACAAACGTTTTTCCAACGTTACCACCTCCATCCCCTTCACGGACCAGGAACCGAGCCTCCGAAAGAAGATCTTCAAGTGAGGGATACAGTTCAGGGAGTTTCTCCAAAAGTTCTAGGGGATCAACAGGTCGTTCTAGAAGTCGTTCTCGAAGTGTATCGGCTAGAGGTTGTTCAAATTCTCCCAGTCCTAACCGTTCCCGAAGTGTATCGGCGAGTAGACGTACAAAATCTACTGCCCGTTCCAGAAGTGTATCGGCGAGTAGACGTACAAAATCTACTGCCCGTTCCAGAAGTGTATCGGCTAGTAGACGTACAAAATCTACTGCCCGTTCCAGAAGTGTATCGGCTAGTAGACGTACAAAATCTACTGCCCGTTCCAGAAGTCGTTCTACTAAACGACGTTCAAAACGACTTGTTGCTAGGAGAGAAAGGTCAAAAACTCGTGTTAGTAGGAGTAAAAGTCCAGCCGGTAGGAAAGGAAGAAGGTCTGCAACAGCTGGTCAACATCGTTCAAGATCTAGAAGTCCATCAGCGAATGTAAATCGTTCTAGATCTCCAAGTTCAGCTTCTAACAGTTCCAAAAGTCGCTCTCCGAGTCCTGAGAGACAACCCAATAGACGGCGACAGAAAAGAAAACTGAAAGTTCAAAGATCTCCCTACTTGGATTGGGGAAACTCTAGACGTGAATTGGTGTATGATTATCCACCCCACAGACTCACATTCCATAATGATGATAAGGATTTTACGGTCCGTAGAATTCCCAATAAAGCATGTAGTTATTTACTAAGCCATTGCTCTAAGACACATCCAATTAGACGGGACACTGTACCACGAAATACAACTGTCACAATTAAGAAGAGAAGAACATTAAGATAATTAAAAAAAAAAAAAAAAAAAAAAAAAAAAAAAAAAAAAAAAAAAAAAAAAAAAAAAAAAAAAAAAAAAAATTTTTTTTTTTTTTTTTTTTTTTTTTTTTTTTTTTTTTTTTTTTTTTTTTTTTTTTTTTTTTTTTTTAATACGTTCTTTCTCCCAGTACTATTACACCCAGTAAAATTATGACAGCCCAAACATGAACATACTGTACAAACAACATTCCCAATATTACCATCATCAGAACAATCACCAAATGGAGTGTCCATTGATAACGTTGATTTTGTTTTGACATGTTGAAATGGTTGAATACAGGTAATGTGGTTTCATAATTAATTTTATCATTGGCTTGAAGGGCATTCAAATATTCTTGAATTTTATTGGCCATAAATTCGTACCTGTCCGATTCATCTTCCAAAAGATTATCCCACAACATTTCAGGCGTGACTTCAGGATTAAAATTATTCCTTCGTTGAAAGTACACCAAATCCAAACGTTTATTGATTGCCTCCAAAGTCTGTGCCGTCAATACATTTTCGTAATGAAATGGGTCCACAATATCTAAAATAACGGATATTACACTGTAAACTGCCAAAATATTGGAAGCTCCAGCCATTATTTTGCCCGCTGTGGCTAATGATTTTACCGACAGGGAGAGCGTTTGATTCAAAACCGCCTGTGTCAATGCCGATTGGATGGGAAGGTTGCCGGCCGCTTTCAACAGCAATTGAGGTGCCTTTTTCCGTAATATTTTTTCCACGACATGTGCTGCAATATCCACTCCAAAATCAGCAAATAATTCGGCGGTCACCTCACGAGCCACCTGAGACGTATCAGGTAAGGATATGGTATCATTCAGATTCACTTCCAGTGGCACTGCAGGATGGGAAGGTACTGGAGGATAATGTGGATTCTGTGGAGGGGTAAGAGCACTCGTTTTGAGGGCTCGATAGACGGTTTTTCCCAAGAAAAATTCCCCAATAGTTTGATCTACTAAAGAATAACATTCCTTCCCATCAAATTCCAATCCATAAGCTTGACAATATAATTTATTGAGATAAATGTGCCCATTTCTCCAATCCAAACCCGCATGCAAAGGATGTTTCGATTGCATACCAAATATTTGTTCGGGAAAAGAAGCCAATACTTTTTTCAAAGGATTGACCATGACACAACGTGTTCCCCACCATTCCGCATCAATGGGGGTTGTCATTTCTCGGCAACTGGGTTGACACGACAAGACCCATTTGTTGGCTAATTGAGTCCATTGTATATCATCTTTCCGAGTACATGGGACACCATTAGATTTGAAAGGAAAGCAACTGAGTCTCTTACAGCCCAATTCCGTAAAGTAAATTTTATCTACTACAATACACTCTGTAGCCAGAGAAGGGGGAATATAGTAATCTTGGCGAGTGGCAGGACGTATTTTTATTTCCACATGTTGAAAATAATGGGGGTAACGTTTTTGATACACATCATATAAATACTGGGTGGTATGTTCGGTAGCATAACGCAGAGCGTGTTGCATTTCATACTTGCTGGGTCGAGACATTACAAGACACTTTCTAAGGTGGGACCTTTGTTTTGACCTGAAAGCACAATACTTTTTAAGCAAAACACGGGTTCTCCCACCAAAGTATGTTGGGTACATTGGTCACACGTAGGATGAGGGTGCACCGCAAAGATAACGTGAGGAGTAAGATAGCGAACCAAAGAGCCATTTTCTAATGCAGTGGCAAAGGTCCAAAATTGATGTCGAGTGAGCCAAGTGACTATTGTCACAATTTCATCCGACGTGCACTCTTTGGGAAGAGCGTAACAAGGATAACCACTCACAACATGTTGATCACGAGACACAATGATACTGTTTCCCTGAACAATCAGTTGAGAGGAGGAATCACAAGCACACACAGGATGGTGTTCAATGGGAGCGCACTCCTCGGGTTCGCGGGTTTCCAAAACGATCAGTTTTTCTTGAGCGGCGTGCTGCAGAAAGGCGTCGTTTAACAATTCCTGAGGAACGTAAAGATGTACCATAATTGCACCAAACGGTAACCGAAAACCGAATAAAAGAACCCTGAAACCACCACTGAGAAACGGGAAACACTTTGAAAGAAACAATATCGGTATGAAAAAGACGAAAATAGGAAGCCAAATAAAAAGTTAATAGAGTTTTATTCCAGGCTAGTTGAGGACAACGAACGCAGAGATCCAAATGTCTAAACGGCATCACTCTCTTTAAACTTTTACTCTAGTCTCTTTGCTTATAAAGAATTGTTCATTAAAAAAAAAAAAAAAAAAAAAAAAAAAAAAAAAAAAAAAAAAAAAAAAAAAAAAAAAAAAAAAAAAAAAATTTTTTTTTTTTTTTTTTTTTTTTTTTTTTTTTTTTTTTTTTTTTTTTTTTTTTTTTTTTTTTTTTTTTTTTTTTTTTACCCTTTTGCTCTGGCATGTAGACTACACAATCCCCGTTTTTCAATTTGAGCATAGCACATATTTGGGTTTACACACACTTCAAACCCAATCGTCTCTTCACACAATTTACATTTAATCACTTTGCACATTATTCCTTTATTCTTCCAAAAAACAAGATGAAACACAGTACATACCAATCCTTTAAAAAGGCCTACTTGGGCAATGTGGATCATGTGGCTTTGTTTCAGGTTCTTCACGAGGAAAAGGACCCCTTTGTACAAAGAGCTGCAAGACTCGCCACTCGGATGGATTCCGTCCAAGTTCCATGGGATACCAAACTTTTTCAAAATGAATTTCGTCAGGGTACTCCACAAGAAAGATTGGAACAAACCACCATGATGTTTTTGCTACGGTTAGTGGCCCTGGTGAAGGAAGAAATGCACATTCGTACGTTTCGCAAACCAGAATCTCATGAAGCCGTGGAAGCTTGGATTATTCTATTGAAACATACATTATATGCCACACTTACTCTATTGTATAATGTAAGATGGACTGTAAGACATTTTTTTCTCTTGGACAACCTAGTGTTTGATTTAGTACATGAAGGTCAAGTTTCTACCTTGCGTCAGTTTATGACTGTAGAATTGAACATTTCCATGACGGATGCCCTAACGTTGGCAGAACAAAATTTTGACAAGTTGAATTTTTTAAATATTGTTCAATTTGGCTCATCCTTTTGGCGTTTACTCCATTGGATGGCTGAAGCTATGGACATGAGAGACGCTTCCAGTCATTCAGATATGGATATGGCCAAGAAAATGTGGCGTGAATTAATTACTGGACCATTGTACCGATTGCTGCGTTGTGGTATTTGCATGACTCACATGCGCCACATCATGCAAGAGATGAAATCAGAATTGTTGGACGAATCTACAAAATACCAATTGATATGGTTTAACATTCACAATAAGGTGACGGCAAGGAAAATGTATCACACTGCGCCTCATTCCGAACCTGTTTATTCAGAATCAGAACTGGAAAAGGATGCAGCATTTATGCGCCAAGGTTTATCTCCATAATAGTTACTTTTGGGTGGTTTCTTTTGGTGTAAAGTATTTATTTTCATAGATTGAAACATGCGAGGAGTAACAGCCACCCGTCCTTCGGCGGCTAAAGCATATTGATCCCCAACAAAATCTGGTTTCGTCGTGTTCCACCATACAATACACACCCCAAATCCAATATCATCACTCAGTGAATGAGAATGGTGGAGCTCAAGTCGATAACGGTCCAATATATTCTTGTAAATGAGACCCCCATAGGATCCAAAGTAATGATTGCGGTCTACAAGTACAAAATTTGGTTTTTGATAAGTATCGTCTGGGAGAGCAGCATCTCGAATGGAGTTGAGCACTTGAAAATGTTCCACAAGTTCTTGAATAGAATTGTAAGGTACATATACATGTGCCATATTTAAAATCAACCACAAGCTTGACTGTTATTTAAACTCATTAAAAAAAAAAAAAAAAAAAAAAAAAAAAAAAAAAAAAAAAAAAAAAAATTTTTTTTTTTTTTTTTTTTTTTTTTTTTTTTTTTTTTTTTTTTTTTTTTTTTTTTTTTTTTTTTTTTTTTTTTACAAGTCTGTTAAAAGTTTTTTAATAACAAGTTTGTAATGGCAAAGCCTTTACGTCGTTGGACTCTCTTTCAATTTCCACCAGATACATTTCATAATCAGCAAAACCACATTCCTTATGAAATGGTTGTCTGTCGAGATGATGATAACACTTTATACTTTTTCAGCAATACAGTCGCTTGGTGTTTGGGATATTCTAATCCACATCAAGCCATCCAAGACCTTCATGTCGACTGTCATTCCTTGGAATGGGCCAGTGGTTTATTTTTGAAAAAGGAAAATGTTGAAGCCTTTGCTAATCAGACTGATATCCCGTATGCTTCGGCTTTTCTGAAATGGTTTTTTCCATACTACAACAAATGTGTCAAGAGATTTTTAACCCGTCACAAATAACTTTAACCAGATTCGTATCCAGAATCTGTTTCAAACCAGGCTCGCTCCCATCGTCGAATAGTTCTCATTTTCAACATTTGCACATCTTGACGGCTTAAAGGAACTTGACACAATGGGCATTTCCGTGGAGAATGAGCACGGAGACAATAAATGTGAAACTCATGTTCACAATCCAAAGTCCATACATTTTCTCGATTGTGAACAAGAGAGTGAGTACACAAGAAGCATTGGTTCATGATGGCTCTCTTGGCTATTCCTCTTGTAAGCCAACGAGCCGTTCCCGAGTAATTTGAAGGTGAATTTTTAATCTTTGCTCGTCCCGTGGTGATATTTTCAGGGTATAAGGTCGGTTGCGAAGCATTTCATGGCCCGTTAACATCCGCAAATACGCTTCGTGAGTTGATTTGGATCGAGTCACGTCCAATTGTACGAGTCCATTCAACGGAACTTGATTCATCTTTCCCTCGTGAAAAAGGGGTGGTTGCCACGCTGCAACAGGATCCGATGAAGTGATAGGGCACAGATCAGACACTGGGGCTCCTACGTGGAGTCTTTTCACTTGACAGATGGGTAGAAAGAGGGACAAGTGACTTGTGAAAACGATCAAATGCTTTACGTAGGAAGGTTTCTGAACAGCGTAACCAAAATAAGGTTCTATTAGAATCATAAAATCCACACGTGACTGGGGGAGTTGTACTTGATAGGGACAATCAATAGCCCAATTGGCTATAACCACCACTGAATCTTGAGCAGAAAAACAATAATCCAAAAAATAGGTTAAGACGAGAGGAAGGCGTCCTAAATTGCCGTACACAACAGTAACTTCTTTGGAACGACACTCGTGAAACAGTTGTACAGCTTTACTCAACTGTGTCTTGGGGTGCATTTGAAGAGAATTGCGTTCACCACGCAGTCTGTCAATGCCTTCTCTCAAGAGATTCCAAATGTAACCTGATTCACCGGGTTCAACCCTTTGAATAGAAGGTTGTAAATTGAATCGAACTGATTTGCAAGTCATCTTGACTGATGAACAAAAATTATCCATGAAGCTTTTAAACAATACCATTAAAAAAAAAAAAAAAAAAAAAAAAAAAAAAAAAAAAAAAAAAAAAAAAAAAAAAAAAAAAAAAAAAAAAATTTTTTTTTTTTTTTTTTTTTTTTTTTTTTTTTTTTTTTTTTTTTTTTTTTTTTTTTTTTTTATGGTTGTGTTATCTCTTCCTTTTTTCTCTTTTTTGCTGAACCATCTTCCAAGTTACTCGTTAGAGAGTCTGCATTATTGTTATTGGTTGAGACTACAATTTTACTTTTCAAAATTTCCACTAAGCTATTGAAATATTCCCAAGTTGTATTGGACCAGTACACGTCTGAACATGCTTTCAGCACATTGTCTGGTAAATGAATGCCTGGTCCCTTGGGTAATTCCAATCCTGCAGATTCTTTCAGTATACTACTCATGACTTGATACACACAATGCATTAATTTTGAATCAACAAGTTTATCCAAAAGGTGATTTTCCAATTCTTGGTATACTTTCCGTATGGCAAACACATGTACCCTCTTGACTAGGTCATCCTGCTCCCGATCATAACGTCCTTGCTCACCAGACAAGCTATATTTTAAATTCTCCAGGTATTTTTTGTATTCAAACTGAGGCCCATTATTTAATTTAGGCCCTATTAAGCCGTCAATGGCCAAAAGAGTACTCATGGTGTTGGATTGACCACTCTTAACCATATTTTGAATCAATCTGTTTAATCGTTCATTTTTCACAAAATCTTGAGCCAAAATGCTTTCAATACCATCCTGCTTATGAATGTAACGTAAAATGACCTGGGTTACTTCTGGATTCACCGGGGTATGCGTGTTCATCCACTGATTAATTCCTTGAAAAGTCAAGTTTAACTTGGTCATAACATCATTGAGAATACGATATTTAAATGTCTGCATATTGACTAAATCATTGCTTCCGGGCTGAACAGTTTCAGGGAGGAAACTTTCAGCAATTTTATTCAAAAGTATAGTACTCTCCATGATCCAAAAATAGTTATGCATTCACTATGTGAAGTAGTTGAAAATGTCATTAAGAACTTTGAGTCTCTCAACTAGCTTTTAAACATTTCTAGTATAAAAAAAAAAAAAAAAAAAAAAAAAAAAAAAAAAAAAAAAAAAAAAAAAAAAAAAAAAAAAAAAAAAAAAATTTTTTTTTTTTTTTTTTTTTTTTTTTTTTTTTTTTTTTTTTTTTTTTTTTTTTTTTTTTTTTTTTTTTTTTATAGTATCATTCCTCTTCATTGGGTTCAAATACTACAGCGGCAATTTCTGTCAGATTCTTTTCAATGTCGGCATCAGACACCATAAACAATTTTAATGTATCAATAGTCCACGGTATGGGATATTGAACATCGAATGCCTGTACTTGCTTCACCAATTTACACACAATACCATACAAACGTCTAGCTTTTGCAAAGGCACCCTTTTTCACTTGAGCCGTTTTCAAATCCATACTACACGCTACATGTCCCATGGCAATATTAAATGCCAATTGATCTGCATGATGGTCAAAGAGAACATTGGGAAACAGCTGATGCGTTACCATCTCCACGAGATCCGACGGAGCCTGAATTTTCTCCTTGACCATTTTTTCCAACTGGCCATATTTTGCAAAATTTTCTGATAGACACTCGATCCCTTCCCTTTTTGAATCGAACGCATCACATAATACAAATCTGTATTTCGCTTGTAGGAAACGTCCGATTTGATGCCGCGTAAAATTTGCTGTACAAAAGCACATGATTCATATTCTTTCCAGAAAAATTGACCTCGACAGATACGAGCCATTAAATCCAGAGCCCAATTGGCCACCATTCCAATATCTGAACAGCAGGCATAACACCCTACCAATACATGAAATATATCAAATGGAATACAATAACGACTAAACATTTTACGAATCGCCATCGAACGTTGCAACTGATTCAGCAGCTGCTTTATGAGATTGGATTCTTCCTCTTCCGGTGGAAGAGGAGTCCAATCCTTTCGACAGGCTTTTACATACGGAACCAATTTTTGAAAATAAAAGTCAAATTTATTCTCTTGAAATTCTTTAGACTCCATGGCCTGATGCAAGTTTTGCAGCAAATGATTCAACACCATCTTTTCGCTATCTTTTAGCGCTTCTTGAGGTTGGGCGTGAGTAATGGCATGCATGTAATCCGTCAAAAAGTGTTGCATTTCCTCCGTGGGTGCGTCCATCGTAGCATTTTGAGTAAAAGGAGCGTTTAAGGCTTTCAAAATTTTAACACTGGCGTACAGTCTACGAATGGGCTGATCATCCACACGTTTGGGTAAAATACCTTCCACAGAAACCAGAGCAAAAGGAACGGGCACCTGTTCATCTCCAGTCAGGATGTGATACATTTGAGCCAAATGACAGGCCCCCAGCAAATCCACATTGGCTGCCTCCCGAATAAAATGGTATACATTGGGAATCGGCGTCTGGTGACAGGTTTCACATTTGACGGCAGGGGGTTGATTTACAAAGGCTATAATACTCATGCGGTCGGGATCATGACATAGGTGAGGACGAATCAGTTCCAGAAAATTCATGGTCTTGTTTTCTTTTCACAAATCCACTTTTTTTAGTCTGACATTTTACACAATTCCCCTGCATCATGGGTTGATTCTTTTTCGATACCACTGCTTTTGTGTTGAGAGTTTCGGTACGCATTTGACACTTTGGGCAATATAACCAGGTAGTTTCCATCGTCTCTTGATTGTTGTAAGAAAAACAAGCATGGAGTTTCGTCATGCTATCTATCGTTTGTATGATGAAGAGCATGTATCGGAACGAAAAATTGCTCAAATGTTGGGTTTATCCCCCTCTACCGTGCATTATTGGATTACGCGACGGGGAGAATCGGCCACGACCAAGTCGGGTCGACCTCGAGTCACCGATGCCCACACGGATCAAAACTTGTACGAGGCTTCTCGGAAAGATCCTTTTTTAAGTGCTGTGGATTTACAAAAGGAATGGACTCCTGCGTGTAGCGTGGATACGGTCCGAAATCGGTTAAAACAAAAAGGATTAAAATGTCGTACGCCGGCCCGTAAGCCTTTTTTAACTCAATTTCATCGTCAAATGCGCTATGTTTATGCCCATTCTAAATTGCATTGGTCCGTTTCGGAATGGCATCGGGTCGTCTTTTCCGACGAAAAGATTTTTCGATCGTCCAGTCGGGGAGCTTTGAGAGTCTATAGACCTGTTCAGGGCAGTGACCGATTTGATGAACAATATCTAGTACATTCGTCCAATCCCATCTATGGACGTCCCCGATTCACCCTATGTGTGTGGATGGCCTTTGGAGGGAAGGGGAAAATACGAACCCTACATCGGATTGAACGACCCACCCTGAATACCGACTATTACATTAACCATATCCTTTCCTCCATAGAAACTGAATTATGTGAAGAGAATGAAGAGAAAGAACTCATTTTTATGCAAGATTTATCTTCTGTTCATACGAGTAGACAGACTACACTATGGTTGCAGGAACACAATGTAAATGTCATGCACGATTGGCCTCCCAAAGGACCCGACATGAATCCAGTGGAAAATGTATGGGCTGAATTGGTCCGTCGTTTAGAGATTCACTGGCGTCAAACGGGAGTGAGGAACCGGGATCAGTTGTGGGAAGATGTGTTGCAAGTGTTTCATGAATTACCCGAGGAATATTTTGAAAATTTAATTCGTTCCATGCCCCGACGAGTCAAAACTGTCTCCAGCAAGCATGGAGGATGGGCAAAGTATTGAAAAGGTATCAATGCGGTACTCGAACAACTCCTCGTCTTGCTCGGTAAAATATTTCCAAATACAGGGGTTGGAAGGAGCACATTTTAAACACATGAATTTTAAGTGAGGCCACTCTTTCACCTTCATAAAGTATAAATCTTTGCTGGAATCATAACAAGTTTGTTCCAAATGGGGAATAAAAGAACGTAAAGAATCAACTCCTTCTTGTCCCGCAATAACAAAAATATCCTCTTCGTAAAATTGTAAAATGCGAGCATATTGCTCCATAGTAATGGTTTGAAGGGCATGAGCCTTCTCCACGATGGATTCCACGTAGCGACAAAAATAAAGCATTGTGGTAGTCTTGCTTGGTTGTGAATAAACATTTTTCAATCGAGCTCACCTTATAAAAGATTCTTACAAAAAAAAAAAAAAAAAAAAAAAAAAAAAAAATTTTTTTTTTTTTTTAAGGTTTTATGTTATCATTTAATTTTTAATTTTGTCATGGCAATGTATTCCTTGGCATTTGCCAAGTCTTTTCCATAAAGCCATCAAAGGCTACTTCCTTGTAATGAAAAAATTCATCCTTTTTCATTGCTTCCACCATGTCTGATTTTACTTGTTCGGCACGTTGAAAGAAACTCTTGTAGTGTTCATATGTATTAAAGGCTTCCCATTCAAATTTTCTTCCGCGAACCCACATGCGCTTAAATCCCATTTGCACTGCTTCCTCATTATTCTGAATACTATTTCCATAATCCAGAACCAGGACAGCATCCACACCTAATTGTTTCAATCGTCTTTTGTAGTAATTCATCATTGGTTTCCAATTTACATCTTGACTGGCAAATTGAATACATGATATAATGGGACTTCGACTTGCGATAATAGTCCAGTCAGTTCCCAAATTGGCGGCTACATTATCCAAACTAGCAGCAAAGTTTTCCAAAACTAAATAGCATCGAAGCAAGTGTTTAAACTGATCATTACCCTCTCCATATTCGTTGACATCTCCATAAAAGAACGAGGGATCAGATTCTACCAGCTGAATACAATCATCCACCCAAGGTTTATTGAATTCCTTGGCAAAGGTGGATTTACCAATTCCTACATGAGATGCTTGGATTTCAACCAGTATTTTAACCATGTTGATGAAAGAGTATGTACTTGATTTGAAAAAAATTATTTCTCTTATGGCTTTAAAAAAAAAAAAAAAAAAAAAAAAAAAAAAAAAAATTTTTTTTTTTTTTTTTTTTTTTTTTTTTTTTTTTACACTTCTTGCAACTTTTTAAAAATCTTCATCCAGTTTGAACATATGATTTTCTTTGTTGAACATAACTCCACATTTCTGATATTCCCCTACACGTTTTTCAAAAAAGTTTGTTTTCCCTTCCAAACTAATACATTCCATGAAATCAAAAGGGTTTTCCACGTTATACATTTTATCGCACCCCAATTCCCACAATAATCTGTCGGCTACAAATTCAATATATTGCTTCATTAATGTACAATTCATGCCAATGAGGGACACTGGTAATGCCTCTGTTAAAAATTCTTGCTCAATCTTGACGGCATCTGATATAATTTGTACAATTTCATGTTTAGAGGGTTTATTGGTCACATAATGATTAAACAAATGACAGGCAAAATCACAGTGTAGCCCTTCATCTCGACTAATCAACTCGTTGCTAAATGTTAATCCAGGCATCAATCCTCGTTTCTTTAGCCAAAAAATGGCTGCAAAGGAACCAGAGAAAAAGATTCCTTCTACA
Source organism: Trichonephila clavata (assembly GCA_019973975.1). Lineage (NCBI taxonomy): Eukaryota > Metazoa > Arthropoda > Arachnida > Araneae > Nephilidae > Trichonephila > Trichonephila clavata. The sequence goes on from BMAO01012896.1 coordinate 17,305, forward strand.
GCGGCAAATGCCACCAGTCGTTTTGCAAAAGATGGATTTTGTATCCAATTCAAAGCCCATTCTGCCTTTTTCTTAACGCAAGAAAGGGTTTCAATGGCATTAAACAATTTATTCTTTTCTTGATGATCTCGAATGAGGGTCTCAATCAATAAGCTGTACATTTCTGAATGAATATTTTCAATGGCAATCTGAAAACCATAAAAGCAACGAGCTTCAGTCACTTTTACTTCACGAGCAAAGCGTTCTACTAAATTTTCAATCACAATACCATCACTGGCGGCAAAAAAGGCCAAAACATGAGAAAGAAAGTGCCGTTCATCGAGGGTTAACCTTTCCCAATCTCCCACATCTCTAGACAAATCCACTTCTTCTGCGGTCCAGAAAGAAGCAACAGCCTTTTTATACATGAGCCATAAATCCAAGTGTTGAAGGGGAAATGTGACAAATCGATTAGGATCATCCTGGAGTAAAATTTCTTGTGTACTCATTGTGCCTCAATACAAAGTTTCAAACAATGCAAGTCTAGCTACCTTGAGAAATTTAAGCGTTAAAAAAAAAAAAAAAAAAAAAAAAAAAAATTTTTTTTTTTTTTTTTTTTTTTTTTTTCAATTCTTACTCTTCATCAAGCGTCCAAGCTGTTCGTTGGCTACCGATGTCCAATCTTTTCCCTGCCATTCCTGTACATAAATGTTGCCCAATTCTTGCAACAAAGCCTCCGTGACATTTCGAACGTCTTTGTAATAATTAGCATTTCTATGTAAAAATCCTTCCGCTGATCTCTTGGCAAGATGTACTTGTAAAGTTATTTCATCCTCCATCATTTCCAATTTATTCACGTACAACTGCAACAGCGTCAGAAAAACAACACATCCCGAATCTGTTCCAGTCAAACTGGACACTTGGGGTTGCGACTCAAACCATCTATACATTGCACGCACGGCTTTGATGTGTAGCCTGTATTCTTGACGTATACATTTCTGATCCAAAATCGCCAACAGATACAATTTCAAATGTTTTGCTTCAAATCCATCAAATCCATCGACTGCCAACCAACGGTAAATGTCTCGTTCTTTAACATCCTGATTCATGGTGTTGCGTCGTAACCACACATTTAACAAATGGGTCCATTCCGATTCGTCTTGAGGAATTTTTTTAAAATGTTTCCTCTTGATGCCTTTCGACAAGAGCTGTAGCACCTGATCTTTGACGCAATCATCCTGATGCGTACTGAGAGCATGGGGTATATGTAACCATTCTGCTACCTGTTGCAATACTTTCCACCGATGCTGTTCGATGGTTTCTTCCCTTCCTCCCACCAAACATTGATACACGACTTTTTGTTGCAATAAACGCTTTAAATCAGTCTGTAATTCGGTCTCTAAATGTTTCAAGGGAAACGGTTGGAAAGGGTTTTCGGCCACCCCACAATTTTTTAAGACACCAGGGGAGACTGACAAAGATGGGTTGACACTCTCCATAGATGGTTTCAAATCGTTTGGAGAGGATGCCATGAGTTTGCTGGTGGGCAATGGGTCCAAACACACTCAATTCCCTTTGCGTAAATAAGACTGCGTATTCCACACGCACGCGATGTTTTTGAAACGTGTTGATAAACCACACGAGAGGTTTATGGTTGATTTTCAAAATTTTTCTTAAATCTTTTTCAATATCAAAACAGTTGGTTTGATTCAACAAAAGAACGTATTGACAGGTGTGGGGGGTCACCTTGATTTGTTCATTCAATCGTCGAGCCGATTCCCATTGAGGGAAAGCATAGGGCATATTTGGAATCAAGATGGAACGTAGAGGACGAGTGTTTACACCCGAACAAATAAAAACAATACAAACTCGTGTGGAAAAGTTGAAAGACACGGAAGAAATGGCGTTGTTGGTGTTTTTATTACTCAAAACGAAATTAAAAATGTCAGATTTGTTGAGTTGGTTCAACAAGGATCCAGTCAAACGCCAAAATTATCTGAAAGAACACGCAGATTGGTTAGCAGATTATGGGTCGGTACCGGTTTTATTTCCCAAAACTCACCAGGCGTATTTGAATCAATGGAAACGATTATGCAGTCACTTGTTTGGTATACACCAAGCTACCTTTGAAATGTTGAAAAGATCTCTCGGCACTTTTAAAGAGTAATATACTAAAAAAAAAAAAAAAAAAAAAAAAAAAAAAAAATTTTTTTTTTTTTTTTTTTTTTTTTTTTTTTTTTACTACTTATTGTTATACCCAAATTTTAAATGGTATTTTCACGCCCAATATCTCCTCCAAATCCTCGTGTTCCTCTTCGAGTATCATTCTCAATGTGTGAAACTGCTATCAGCTTCGGAGTGAGTCCAGTGTACACGTTCACCATTTGAGCTACAAAATCTCCGGGTTGAATAAATTGCGTCTGCTGTGACATGTTGCGCATAACCACAATAATTTCTCCTCTGTATCCGGGGTCAATCACTCCTCCTTCCACGACAAGATGCTTTCGCGTGACCACGGACGATTTATCTTTTAAGAAAGCAGTCCATCCTGCTTTGAATTTAAATATAAGCCCCGTATAAATTTTAACTTGTTGCAAAGGATCCACCGCGTAAAATTTGGGACTGCACAAATCCACACCACAAGATTCATCATTGCGTACAAAGGGATCCAGGGCTTCATGTCGAATCTTTTCATAAGGAAGCTCCAATTGAATAGGAAAAGATTGCAAGTGAACGGGAGCTACGTGTATAAGATTATCATCCATGACCAACAATAATAATCTCAAGAGTGCAAGGTAAATGATATTAATCAACACAAATACTTGGCTGTAACAGGTTTCGGCTAGTCAAGCAATAATAACTGGCTTGAAAAGTCTACAGCTTTTAAACATCTGAAAAAAAAAAAAAAAAAAAAAAAAAAAAATTTTTTTTTTTTTTTTTTTTTTTTTTTTTTAATGAACAATTCTTGATGTTTCCAATCAAGTTCCTCACTCTTTCATTGAAATGTTCTCCAATTAAACCATCTCAACCTTTTCTTCGGCATTTTTCACCTCACCTAACATTATTTTATCATTATCCACCATTTCTTCACAACATTCCATTGTCCCCTCAAGTTTTATTGTCTCATTTCCTCGCTTCATTATTTCATCAGAAAATTCATTTTTTGTATTTTCCACTAATGGTTTATCCATGGACTCCAAACATTGTTCCCCCAAACACTCATTACATTTATCTACCTTTTCCATCAAGTTATCCATCAAAGGTTTATCCATGGGTTCCAGAGGATATTGATCTATCAACTCGTCACATTGTTCCAAAAGTGTATCTATTGCTTCCGAAGGATATTGATTCATCAACTCGTCACATTGTTCCAAAAGTTTATCTATTGCTTCCAAAAGTTCTTTGTCATCCATTTTATCCATTGGTTTATCCTCCTTACATTGAATCATTTTTTTTGAATCTACGCGAGGTGTTCGATTCAACTGCATAGCCAGGGTTCGAGCTGCTTTAGCAGCACAAGGGAATGAAACCAGTCGATTATGATAGTGAATGCATCCGTAAAAAGGATTCCTTACGGGTAGGTTCACAATGCAAACGTTTCGGAATCCACCCACCTTCTTAAAAAATTGTTTTTGATTTTGGGAGCGAACGGCCAACTGGGCATCCCATCCCATATGGTCGTGAATAAAACGTTGAAGCGTGTGCCACCAAGATTCCTTATTCATTTTCAGGATGCATTTGGCATAGACATTAAAGGCAGTGTTGCAACGGCGTTCACATTGATTTTTATTGCAAACGAGATCATCAATCGTGAAATACACATCATGAGGCATACGCATGTGTAAGATATACACCTTACGTGGGTTATCTACACGAGCAAAAGCAATTTCCATGGGTAATTTGTAGCCGTTATTACAACGAATATATGAGACTTCAGCACAATAATCCATGTTTAAAAGGCAATTGAAAAACTCTCTTGAAGTGAAGTCCCAAGCTAACAGTTGTAAAATCAAATAAAAATTGCAAAGTCTTGTCAAGCATTTAAAGTCAAGCTAAGTAAAAAAAAAAAAAAAAAAAAAAAAAAAAAAAAAAAAAAAATTTTTTTTTTTTTTTTTTTTTTTTTTTTTTTTTTTTTTACCACCAAAATATTTTTCTTACCATCCCAAAAATATTCATCAACAATTTTTTTGCATTTGAAAACAACACCTGTCCCAAAGTTGCCATCTCAGGCTTTATATCCGTTCGTCGCTCCAATGGCTCTGCTGGTATATCGGATCTGGCTACAAGTGGTTTATTGAATCGCCTCCTTGATTCCATTCTTTCTTTATCGCAATGTCGTGTCCAACAGATGTTGAAACCCTTCCACAGACATGACATCTGTATAATGAAATACATTCAATACATCATTTTCAATCACCGTCTCACCATCCATTAAACGTCCTTTGTAATCCACATAAAGCCCTTGTAAATTGTAGACCATTTTGTAATAACTATATCCCGGTTCCCAAATCTTGGACGCGTTACTCAAGGCCTCGGTAGCCGTTTTCGCATGCACTACGGCTTCTTTGGCTCTTAATCCTTCCCAAAACGAATGTTTTACAAATACATCGTTCTGATACCCGATAGATCCAAACATTTGATACAAGTGCTCAAAACTCCCTTTGGCTCCCGACAACACTTGGGTCACTAAACATCCACTACTCCTCTCGGCTTTTTCTTGAAACACTTCCAAGGACTCGCGTCCCCATTCATACAAGCTTTGCATTTCTTGCAAAGTCAAAGCAAAACACATTTGTCTTTGCAATACCTCCAAATAAAATTGCCTCAGTTGATCAATGTACTCAAAGGCTTGTTGCGAGCCATAACAATCATACAACACTTGAAACGTTTTGCTTAAATCACTCTGTTTGTAAGGCAAAAAATGAATATCGTTAAATTTGGCAAAATACACCACCAGCATATCTTGAGTCGGAGTCAGTTTCGGTCCTTGCATGACAAAACAGCCCAGTTGAGATTCTGGATTTAAAATGGTCGCGCATTCGGCTTGCGAGAGCGCATTCGGTACCAAATACAAATTACATTCATCTCCATCGAAATCAGCGTTCATGGCTTGCACCACTTCCAAAGGAATGCCAAAACAATCATACTCCCAACCCGGTGAATGGACTTTTAAAGCAATAAAATTTCCGGGTTGTAACGAGGGCATCCGATTCAAAATAATCCATTGATTGTGGATATTAAATTTTTTCACCACGTGGGCTGGAAGTTGAATTTGATTGGGGCGTAAACTGGCATCCGGCACAATCATGCCTCTCATGGATAAGATGCACCTTTTCCCAAATGCTACTTGTCGAATCAAGGTGGATTTTCCGCACGACCGACGCTGTAAACTCCCGTAATTGAGAGGGGTTTCTAAAATTTGTTTGTAAAATAAACCCACTTTACTGGGAGATTGAACAGTTTGGGTCCGACTCGTCATGGGTAACCCTTGCACAAACTTCATAATCTTTTCATACACCAAGGTGGACACCACTTGCCAAAAAATGGGATCCGGTAACACCAAAAAATCTTGATCCATTTTCAATTGGGCTTGAGCCTTTAAACGTTTCAGAATGGGCAGTTCAAACGCATATTTAGGGGTAGGTACGGCAAACGATTGAACGGGATACGTTTTAAATTGATTGTTGTAGTAAAAATGGCCACAGCACAAGGTATAAGGAATGAGGGGTAAACATGTCTTGCACACTGAACACTTGTCCGCAAAAGGATGATCTTTGCGCCAAGCTTTGAGCAAATCAATCACTTGTTGGGGTGTTTTTTGAACAGGACAATCGTTTAAAGACAAGATTGAAAAAGAATACTGGTCCACCGACATGTCGCCAGAAAATTATCCGAGACGTAGAGATGGAAGTGAATATTATTCCAAAAGAAAGAAACCTTTTATCAAGGATCCCTTGTCGGGAGCGGAACGGTATGCTAGAGATAAAGACGGTAATCAGTTGTACCCAAATTCAGAGAAACCTTTTGCTAGAAACAAACACAATGAAGAATATTATGCCAGGGATGTTCAGGGAAATGAATGGTATCCCCTTCAACATGGAAAATCTGTAATCATACAGGATACGAACGGCAGGTTTTACCTTGCCAAAAGGTCCGATGGTAGGGAAAGATACCCACGAGACGCCAAAGGAAACGAATATTATTTGCAGAAGGATGGGAAACCTTTATTATTGAGAAAAGAAAATGGAGAATATTACTTGGCACGAAACCGCAAAGGGTATAAATTAATTCCTTGGAATTTATTAGCCGCGTTTGCGAACGATAATGAACCGTTCTTGTTTACAAAAGATGTTTTGGGAAATAATGTCTACGTTCGCCAGTCAGAATTGCCGCAAAAGCTAAGTGCGCTATGCAATTGCGTGTGTAATATATTATTTGATTGTCCAAAAGCCTTAAGCGCTTTAGGATGTTGCTTGCTCAAAGGAATTTAAACCTTGAAGTAAAAAAAAAAAAAAAAAAAAAAAAAAAAAAAAAAAAATTTTTTTTTTTTTTTTTTTTTTTTTTTTTTATATTTAAAAATTTTTGAGCAGCTGTCTGAGCGTTCTAGAGTCAAGAAAGTCTCTTCACCATGTTACCGCTTACGTTGTTGAAATGGAAAAGTCGTGATGTCTCTCCCAAGAGTCATAGTTTCTTGATTGATTTCAACCAAATCCACGTTCGCAACTTATTTCTCTTTTGTTTTGCCCTCAGCATTTCCCGTCAATATTTTGGTGAAAACATCCACTGTCAACTGGATGGTCACAAAGTGAGTCAGTCGTTTTTGGACACCAAATGTTTCATCAATGGGACTTTGACCAATTTTTCAGGCGTGGAGAACCCGATTCTTCCCGTTTTGTATCATGATTATTACCAATGGGTCTCCATTGTGCTGTTGTTACAAGCCCTTTCCTTTCATTTACCCTTTCGACTGTATTCCAAAACCCTTCATTCCTATGTACAAGAGTTGACTATTCAGAAAGTGGAACCCTCTGAATACGATCGAGTGTTTCAGGTCATTACCGCCTCTCAAGGCCATGGCATGTTTTGGAAACTATGGACCTTGGAATGTGTGTATGCTGCACACCTCCTCTGCCAAATAGTGCTGTTAAATGTGTTCTTTCATCGTGTGTGGTCCTTATCCAGCTGGTCCTGGTCTGCCATTCCAATGTTGTTTCCGGACATGGGAACCTGCCTCTATGACTATTTTTCAGGGGGAGGGCAAACGACCGGAAGGTTTCGTTGTTTACTCCCTCTGAATAGTGTCTACCGAAAAATATTTTGGGTGGTGTATGGTTTGTTTGCCAGTCTCCTAGTGCTGCATACAATCTTTTTTCTGTATCGTCTGCTGCTCACCATACGAAAAGGTCCAAAATGGATCAACATGTGGTGGAGTCTGCAAATTGCTACCAGCGTGTCAAAAAGCTGGCACGGGAAACAAGTGTTGCATAAAAAATGGAGACGTTACACGGACAATGAAACGGACTATGTCAGCATGGAGTTGCAAAAAGTAGAATGTAACAATTAAAAAAATAAAATGAAACTGGGAATGAATGCTTACAACCAGAAAATACAAATTACAAGTATAATTGTCAAACAACTGACAATGTAAAAAAAAAAAAAAAAAAAAAAAAATTTTTTTTTTTTTTTTTTTTTTTTTTTTTTTTTTTACTATATAACATCGTTCAAAGTGTCAACCGCTAGAATCAAGTATCATCATGGACAGTCAACTCTGCCTCAATGTCTTTACACGAGAGATGGAACAACACGACAATCCCCATTTGACCTTTGAGACGCTCGTCCTGCGCCTTTTGAAACGCGTGTCTCACTCCTTCCATCTACCCTGGTCCCACGTCTTGGAAGTGTCTCGCCAAGCGCCCTATTTGATGGATCCCCATCTCCACCAGGATTTGCTTCACATTTGGACTCTCCGTTCCAAACAGGCCACGTTGGATGAGCAGCATTGCGTCGAGCGTATTTTGGGTCGAGACAATGTGCGCTCCTCGGATCTGATCAAGTTGGCGAGCATTTTACAGAAAATCAGCGATCCCAAAACAGTGTACGAATTCTTTGCCATGGACGGCTACCAGGGAGAGGATCCCAAGAAATATATCGACCTGTTTCGCTACGAGGCCGAAGAGGCGCGTGGCAAACACGTCCGAGCCGTCCGTCAGTTGTATCGCTCGGGGCTCGTGCAGACCCCTCACGAATGTCGATCCTTTTTGGAAAGTATTTTTGAGGGAACGCGCCCCGAATCGAGAGACGGGTACGTGGTCCAAGAGCAGGTGGCGGAGATTGCGGAATGGCGCCGTGAACAGCAGACGAAAAAGAAGCGACCCCTGGAGACCAAAGAAGAATGTGTCAAGAAAAGTGCTCCTGGAAACCCATAGTTGAAATTTCATAATTTGAAATAGTAAACCCATAGTTTGAAACCCAAAGTTTGAAATAGTAAACCCATCGTTTGAATTCCATCGTTTAAATTCCATCGTTTGAAACCCATCGTTTGAAATAGTAAACCCATAGTTTGAAACCCAAAGTTTGAAATAGTAAACCCATCGTTTTAATTCCATCGTTTGAAATGCATCGTTTTAATTCCATAGTTTGAAACCCATCGTTTGAAATTGTAAACCCAAAGTTTGAAACCCATACTTTGACACCTAACCAACAAACTGTTGTCATCTCGTAGAAAACAAGGTGGAGAGATTATGGATACCATGGAATCCACATCTTGGGCCAATGCTAAAACTCCTTTGCAATTCATCTCTCGTCACCAACCAGGAGGACTAGCCGCGTTGGCGGTGGATGAATCGGAATGTGTGGTCGTCATGGACACACTCTGGTTTCGATATCCTCTCGTGCCTGAATGGGAGACGCGAGTGATGGCCGCGCTCGTGGAATGTAAAATCATGGACGTGTATGTGGCGGGCTTGTTGTTGTCTTTGAAAAGAATGGCCCCGAAGAGATGAACGTCTATGTGGACCCAGAACCCAATAAATTGAAATATCCTTGCAAAATGTGCCATAAAAAGAGTTGTGCCGTCACCAAAGCCTATTTGTTGTGGAGACGTTTGACGAAACGAGAACCCTGTAATCTGATGCATGGGGACTCTTGAAAAGAAGGTTAAACCCATCTCGTTAGGACCCGAGGTTGGAGAAAAAGGAACCCTTCACGGATAAATCTCTAAGATTAGTATTGAATCATGAAAAAACTCACCTAATGTTGTGCAAGCATGACTGGATATCATTTCATTGCATCCCAGAGTACAAGAAATGTTTTCCAAAGAAAAAGTGTATTAAAGAAAAACTTTTGAAAACAATTACCAAGTCAAGTAAAAAAAAAAAAAAAAAAAAAAAAAAAAAAAAAAAAAAAAAATTTTTTTTTTTTTTTTTTTTTTTTTTTTTTTTTTTATAGTGTTTAAAAGATTGAGCTTTCAACTCAAGCTTTCATTTTCTTTGCAGTGTTGTAAACATCATCATTATGACTTTGAATCTTTACTAGGTCAATTGAAAAAACAACATTCCCTTTTTTTCATAAACATTTCTCCTGTGACCGAGCTTTCATGTACACTCAAAACCAAGCCATGTTTAGTGATATTGCCAATCAGTTTTCCAAAGAATTGGAACCTCTGCGTTTACCCTTGGAACACATCCCCCTTCCCAACGGCCCTTGAAACTCTCCCAATGGATTCATTACATTCTCCTGTCCAACCATATCAGGCTCACTATCAAGTTAACCTCCCTGATACAAAAGAATGTGGACGCATTGTCCGCACCCCACCCCTCTGACATTCAACACTGGTTGGATGCTTTGAAACCCGAGGGAAAGATCAATTTAGTCACGGAATCCTACCTCCTTTTGTTGTTTATGTTGCATCTACGTTTCATCTATGAAAAGTTTCCAGTGAAAATGTTTGAAATTAAATTGATTGCTCTCAAAGTGGCCGAATCCCATCTGAACGCTCTGGATCAAGACCGTTCCCGTCTCTATTCTGTGGCGATCCTGGGTCTCTCGGCTATAGTGTTGGGGGGATGTTTATACAACTTATGCAGATGAAGAGAGCGTACATTCAAGAGGCATGGGCAAGAACGGAAAGAGATTCTTTGGAGGGGTGAAAATGACTGAAACACTATGCAGATGAAGAGAGCGTACATTCAAGAGGCATGGGCAAGAACGGAAAGAGATTCTTTGGAGGGGTGAAAATGACTGAAACACTATGCAGATGAAGAGAGCGTACATTTAAGAGGCATGGGCAAGAACGGAAAAGAGATTCTTTGGAGGGGTGAAAATGACTGAAACATTGTCCAAGAAAGTAGACTAAAAGAAATCAAACATTTTTACTCTAAAAAAAAAAAAAAAAAAAAAAAAAAATTTTTTTTTTTTTTTTTTTTTTTTATTGTCCTAGTACAAATTCTTGCAAGCTTTAATTTGTATTCACATTCATACCAGTGTTGTCGAATTGACTTTTATTCTAGAGTCTCAACCAGTGTGCAGGAAACTGCCAAAAGGCTTCCTACCTAGCCTATTGATCCCTACTAGGATGATACGTTCCAGACCCAACGATTCCAGCTCTCTCCATGACGAGCCTGGCCCACACGAAGCCAATGCTTCTAGCTCTCTCCGTAGCGAGCTTTCCCCACACGAAACCCACGATTTCAGCTCCCTGAGTAGCGAGCCTTGCCCAAGCCACGATTGCTCTATCTGTTTAAGTAGCGATGATACGGAATGGTACCTACTGAGTCAATGTCAGCACAAGTTTCATTCCAATTGTTTAAAACAATGGGTTACAAGCGGTAAAAATACATGTCCCTTTTGTCGTCGTAAATTATGTAAACGAGATAAAACGGCTATTGGATGTGGTCCATCTGGATACAGATTTCGTATTTTTGGAGATTTACTGAGCGGTGAACCCTTATGGGTGACTGAAGCCATCTCTTCCGACACGGAATCGGACCTGCCTTCAGATTCTGACATGGAAAGTGTTGCTGAATCTGAAAATGAAGATGTATCCGTATTAGAGTTGTTACCCAACACAATGGGTCAATTGATAACAGAGATTCTTGAATCTGTCAATAGATTCTAACATTGAAAATGGTGTCGAATCTGAAAAGGACCTGCGTTGGGACCCAACACAATGCACTCATTTATAACAGATTTGTTTAAACGTGTCACTAGACAGGCTTAAACTTTTCACTAGACACCCAAAAGAGAAGGATGTACCCTAATGGACCCTACAAATTTCCTACAACCTTACAAAAACAAACTAAGAATGCAAGCATGAAACTCTGAAGCTATAAAAAAAAAAAAAAAAAAAAAAAAAAAAAAATTTTTTTTTTTTTTTTTTTTTTTTTTTAAATTCATCTTTATATGCAAGCTCACACTCTATTCATTTATTCTCAGCTGCTCAATTTTTTTTCTTGTCATGGCTACCCAACCCAATTGCGACTATCTCGTTTCCATCGAATGGATGCGCTACCAATCCCAATGGGTTCCTTGTCGCATCTTTCTTCAAAGTCCGTTTGATAATAAACAGGTCGAGATTCGTCCGACTCTGGGAAGCTTGCAATCCTTTACCTACTCTGATGTCCTCCGAAACTTGCAGCAAGCTCCTTCCCTGTTCAGAGACCACAATGGTTGGGATCACAGTGATATCGTGCGAGTACCTCAAGACGAGTTGGAACACTTTCTCAAGTACCATTTGGTCAAAGATTATTTGGAGAGAAACAACCACGGATGGGAGGTGGTGATTGGAGCCACCGATCTCGCCACCTACATGTATTTGGATCCCATTCTACCCGAGGTGATGCATTATGTTGGAAAAGAGCACCAAGCGGATGACATGGTCCACGAAACGATGAAACAGTTTAACTGGGAGGGACAAGTCACCCATGTGTAACCTCCTACCCACTTGAAAAAAAATTCCAAACGAATGGACCCAGTAGAAGAAAAATGTCAAAGAGAGAGAAAATGTTTAACGTGAAGAGAAAAAATGTATAAGCTTGAAGCGAAAAGATAATGTGTAAGCTTGAAGGGAATGGTAAAAAAAAAAAAAAAAAAAAAAAAAAAAAAATTTTTTTTTTTTTTTTTTTTTTTTTTTTTTTTTTTTTTTTTTAGAGAGAGAGTTGAAATACTTGAGCGAGTCTTGCTACTCAAGACACTTTTATGATGATTGAAATTTACAAATCACATGGTCGTTATTACATTATTGTTCCACGAGTCATCTTTCCCACCTTTGTGGACAAGTATGTATTACCGTGTCGAGTCGGCACTCGTCTGGAATTTTCTAGTTTACCCCTCCATTTTTTTTCTCCTGGTGTTCTCAAGTGCCAATTTGAACGCACCGAGACTGGATTTTGGTACAAACAGAACATCCTTTGATCACTCCCCATGTCACGGAGGAGGGCACGGTGCCTTGGAGGCCATGCGAGACTCTATTCTACCTACCCTCGTCTCGTATTTTCCCAATTGACCCTGACCTATCACGACACCACCCTGGATGTGTGGCCCCACACAACACCTTTTGGGCCTAAAGCGATTATTCCCTCATCATTGGAAGGTGAATGCGTATCTGCAAACGAAATCGTTGAGACGGGCTGAACATCAGGACCAGAAAGTCTTTACAGCCTCAACGATCTGTTGTTGGGGGAAGAAGATTGGGGTTCGAGCCCTGTTGCCGAATGGAAGTGGTGAGCCTAAGCAAGACACGATGAGTTCCTGGTCATGCGCCACGAGAAGAGCACCACGCGGAATACACCTTATACGATTCCTTCCCTAAGGAGGGTCAAAAACATTTTGAACACGAGATAAGTTTACGTGGCAAGAAAGAGATCCTCAGGTTCCCCGACCGTGGCGTCGTGAGACCATGACTGTACTGCAAAGGGTGCATGTGTCCCCTCTCCTCGAATAGACCTTCACCTCAAGGGGAACGTTTTGCAAGAGTGCATGTGTCACCTCGAATAGACTTTCACCTCAAGAGGGAACCGTTTTGCAAAGAGTGCATGTGTCACCCTCAATAGACCTTCACTCAAGAGGAACCGTTTGCAAAGAGTGCATGTGTCACCCTCGAATAGACTTTCTACCACATGAGGGAAGGAGAAGATGGACCTTTACACCGGTAGTGTAACAGAAGGATTTTAAAAGTTTTTTTCCACGACTGTAAAAAATGTTTGTATATGTCCAAGTAAAAAAAAAAA